>VYZW01028721.1:6829-17708 GCA_013401315.1 Balaeniceps rex
CAAAACTCCTCAGATCAACTTAACTCTTGTTGCAAGTAATTTCATGGTATCAATGTTACATTCTTTATGTGCTCCATCTCCTTCCTGCTTTTGAGGAATAGTGGAGACAACAGGGGATTTTTGTAAAACCTCCTTTAATCACCTAATGATATCGGCATTTTTTTTCTTTTTCATTCTCACAAAAAAGTTAGAAGTTCTTTGCTATTGCAGAGGACACTAAACTGTTCAAGAGCAGAGTGGTCAGAATGCTATAATAGAACACTGTTTCTAGGCCTTACATGCTAGCAGTCTGACTCCTTCTTTACAGACAAGGCTAAGCCCAGTTAAATACATATCTCAATTAAAAGAAATGTTCATCTAAAGTTTTGTTTGGATTTAGGGGTTGGACTAGATGATCTCCAGAGGTTCCTTCCAACTTCAACCGTTTTATGATTCTGTTATTCTGTGTTTAGGTACAGACCCACAAGCAGTTAAGTACTAGTAATTACTTTAAGATTAAAATTACTAAAATTATTAAAATTATAGAAATTAAAAGTTTTTACAATTTACTGCGTATCACAGAGATAACAGTTGACTATTTGGAAATCACTGCATAGTAAATTATTGCATTCTGCTGTTGTTTTTTAATCTCAGACGTCCCTGTTACTCTCTGGTGAAGTACAGTACCATGACCTATTCCAGAGATTAAGAATCATACTAGAAATGCTAAATGCCCGTAAGTCTCATCAGTACCTGAGTTCACGGTAGTTAAATGGCAGTAGAGAGGTCCACAGGGACTAAAATACAATGAGAAACAGTCTGTGTCACATCTTGCATGTGGACTTTGTAGAAGACTAGTTTTTCTTTAAAGAGTTGACTGGCTGACACACTAGAAGTTAAGAGTTCTTTTAGTTGCACTACCTTAAACTTACTGTTCATTTTAACTGATTCAATCAGTAGCTAAATAAACTGAGATTGATCTAACTGGTTAGATGTAAAGCAATGTGTTAATATGGGTAAACTGGTTTAAATACTTGACTTAGCTGCAAGTTACAGTCTTTGCAGAGCCTGAGTCTGATCATGTCATGTTGAGTTTTACACTAAAAGCAAAATCTTATATTGAAAACTGTTGAATAATGAATTTACCATTTGCTGTTCACCACATTGAGAGATGAGTCCTCCAGAATACTTGCCTATTTGTTTGAGTCTTCATTGCTAATGAATATTTTGTGATGTAGTATAATTTGGCCTTTTATAATTTTATTTTCTGTGGCACATCCATGAAGAGCTCGGCAACCTTAGACACCATAGCTTCAATTCAGACTATTGAAATTCAGCTCCCTGCATTGACTTCAGTGGGACCTTAGGTTTCTTGGATTTTAAAAGGATTCTATTCCTTGCCTTCAGGTATTTCTCAGACACTTCTTATAAAAAGACCAAGTGTTTTCCACAGGCTGTAGCTAATGTAGAGACATTTTCTTCTGTTTCTAGTAAGCATATCTTGATGTTTGCAAACTTTACATGGTAATCTCAAATCAACTGTTCCAGATGAATATGAAGAATAGATGGTATGGTGGGTTAACCTTGGCTAAGGGCCAAACTCCCACCCAGGCACTCTCTCACTCCCTCTGCTCAGCAGGACAGGGCGAGAAAACAGGATGAGAAAGCTCGTGGGTTGAGATTAAGACAGGGAGATTGCTTACCAATTACTGTCATGGGCAAAAGAGACTCAACTTGGTGAAAATTAATTTCATTTATTAAATTAATTGTAAAATTGTAAAAGACAATGAAATGGGCAGGTGTGTGAGTGCACAGGTTGTCTTTTACGCATGTCACACAGGGGCTGCATGCTTTTCTAAGTTTGTTTCCCAAGCACAGCACACTTACGTTTTAAAAACNGATTTTAAAAGGATTCTATTCCTTGCCTTCAGGTATTTCTCAGACACTTCTTATAAAAAGACCAAGTGTTTTCCACAGGCTGTAGCTAATGTAGAGACATTTTCTTCTGTTTCTAGTAAGCATATCTTGATGTTTGCAAACTTTACATGGTAATCTCAAATCAACTGTTCCAGATGAATATGAAGAATAGATGGTATGGTGGGTTAACCTTGGCTAAGGGCCAAACTCCCACCCAGGCACTCTCTCACTCCCTCTGCTCAGCAGGACAGGGCGAGAAAACAGGATGAGAAAGCTCGTGGGTTGAGATTAAGACAGGGAGATTGCTTACCAATTACTGTCATGGGCAAAAGAGACTCAACTTGGTGAAAATTAATTTCATTTATTAAATTAATTGTAAAATTGTAAAAGACAATGAAATGGGCAGGTGTGTGAGTGCACAGGTTGTCTTTTACGCATGTCACACAGGGGCTGCATGCTTTTCTAAGTTTGTTTCCCAAGCACAGCACACTTACGTTTTAAAAACAAAACCTGATGGCCTGCATGTGTGGATTTGTGCAGGTTTAATATATAGCAATTTGCTCCCCGTTGTTTCACATTCCATTCTTTCTTTTACCTAATATAAGATGTTTAAATGTTCTGTTTTGAACTTTAGCTACCTGCTTTTTGTTCTGCATTCAGAAATGAATTAATGAAAGATACTGACTACAAAATTTTTAACACACTTCAGTGGATACAGCACAGTACACATCTTCCGTGAAAATTAGTGGAAAGAGCCATATTTTCAAGTGTTAAGTAACAGTAATTCTTGCTAGCTGGCCTTGGACACTTATTCACTCCCCAGAGATTGTTAGCATTATCTTTAGCTCTTCAGAAGTGAGATATCAACCCCCTAGTTGGCACTTGGTTTTACAGGAAAAGACAGATCCCCTGTTTGCAGAAATTTTCAGAAATCAATTAAGTTCATGGTGCTACAGCAGTTTCTATCAGCAGGAGATCAGTTCTGAAACATCTATGAGAAAGTAAGAGCAGCTGTTGTTAGTCAGAGGAAAGGTCTGTCTAGCCTAGGAAGTGGTCTCCAGCAGTGACCAATACTGCCTGCGTACGGAATAGTATAAGCAAGCAAGCACACATCAATGCTGTCTTGCACACCAACACAGTACAGCAATTCGCACGCATTTCCTGAGCTAGAGAATAGCTCTGTTACAGTCTGAGGTAAGGGAATGAAATACTGAATGGAATAGGAAACACAGCATTAGATAAAAAGTGATTTACTTAAATTCTTACACCGTAATTGGTAGTTAATGCAAGAGGTTATGAAATAATAAGAAGTGGGCCAGTGCAGCTAGAGGGAGGGTGGGAAGAGACAGATGACGAAACAGAATTAATACATTAATAATGGAGATCATGCCAGTGGAGGACTGAAAGACAGTGGTGGATCTGATCTCTGTCCATTCTAAAGTTCAAAGAACTGTAGATCTAAGGAATTTTACTGCCAACACTGGGGAGGGGAATTTGTCCTATAACCAAGTAAAGTGCAGAGGGTGTGGAACACACCGCTGAGTCAAAACAATGACTTGCAACCTGTAGATAGATGCTATGGCAAAAAAAAAAAACACTCCCTCCCTGATTATGTGTGATTAACTTAATACATGAGTATTATTTAAATATAGATTAGCATTTGTAAAAGAGTTTATAGTGTGTTCTTACTGTGTCTGGAAACTTGTATAACTTTGTGTAGGTCACAGTTCTCATCTAACACATATATTAAACAGCACTAAATTAAGCTCAGCATTTTTAATATTTTTTTTCTCCTAATGCTATTGTGAAGTAATAGCTCTTTTATCCACATTTTATCTTCCAGCTATAAAGTTAATCGTTGCTTCAGACTACACCATTTGCATTAAATCTAAGGCAGTACGAAACCCTGCTAAATATTAAAGAGTTTGAGATTGAAGCAGAAAATTTACATTGTTAGTCAAAACTTGTTTTATTAGGACCTAGCAGTCTGGCTTACATTAGAACTGAGCAGAAAATATACATTGCTAACAGAAACAAGGAAAGAAGTAAGACATTCAATTAAAGGAAATTTATGTAGGTATATAAATCACATTAATCACACTCAGAAGACCTTGTATTTATATATTATATATGAACAACATACAAGGATGTTGATTCTTTGTGAGGTTTATAGCTATTTTTTACACCAAGAATTCAAAAGATATTGAAGGGAAGTTAAAAGCTGGTATCCTGGCTAAGATATAAAATGAAGTTGGAGTTTCCCAACCTATCTGTTGAAATTCAGGATAACTTTTTGAAAAGCTATTGAAACAGAGTGAATAATAATGAATAATAAAAATTCCTAGATTTTATTAGATTCAAGATTCATACGCTGTTATTTAGTTTTAAAGATCCTGGAGCATGTGATGAAATTCTATACTGAGACTTTACTATTTGAGATTGCAAAATTACACTTATTCTTCAAACAGTTGCTTATAACACCAAAACTCATAATGATTTCATCATTCTTCTGGTCTCCGATGCACATAAGATACTGTCGTTCTCCATTCTCCAAGGAGGTACATGAGGAAACATGAATCAATCAGTTGCTAGAAACTGAACTTATGTTGAGAGAAATAGATAGCTTACTTAAACTGATTTTTTATGCTTTTTATAAATAATACTTCATTATTTGAGTATTGTAGCTGTTACACTTTAAATATCTTTATCCTGACATTAGAGTAGGGAGCGCTTTCTTATTTAGAAAATTAACATATGAGAATTTTTACTGGCATCAAGTGGGATATTTTCTGAGAGATTCTGAAGCACCTGATTTTAGGGTCTGTGTATCTTTTCCATGGAGGGTATCTCAAACATAGGTATGCTCACTGTATGCATAAAAACACATATATTTGCATGCACGTACATACACACACACTCATTCTTCTTCCCTTCTCTCAAGGTGCGACTGTTGCTATGTGTCGTGGTTTAGCTCCAGTCGGCAGCTGAGCACCACACAGCCACTCACTCACCCTCCCCCTCCCCGGTGGGATGGGGGAGAGAATTGGGAGGGCAAAAGAAAACTCGTGGGTTGAGATAAGAACAGTTTAATAAATGAAATAAAATAACAATAATAATGATAGTACTAAAATTGCAATGAGAAGGAGAACGAGAAAGAGAAAGAAACAAAACCCAGGGGGAAAAAAAAAAACAAACAAGTGATGCAACTGCTCACCACCCGCCGATCGATGCCCAGCCAGTCCCCGAGCAGCGATCGCTGCCCCCCGGCCAACTCCCCCAGTTTATATACTGAGCATGACGTCATATGGTATGGAATGGCCCTTTGGTCAGTTTGGATCAACTATCTTGGCTGTGCCCCCTCCCAGTTTCTTGCGCACCTGGCAGAGCATGGGAAGCTGAAAAAGAAAGTCCTTGACTAGTGTAAGCACTACTTGGCAACAACTAAAACATCAGTGTGTTATCAGCATTCTTCTCCTACTAAATCCAAAAGACAGACTTCCTACTAGGAAGAAAAATTAACTCTCTCCCAGCTGAAACGAGGACACTATGTCAAACATTGGTTTAATGTTCTACGTCTAACCTTTTCTCTCTGCAAAAGACACTGTTGCATTTCCAACTTTATAAAGGATCTCTGGTCTTCATTAAAGGATATTGATGTGTCTGGGACTCTGTTTTCAACTGGAGATAGCCCAAAGGAGAGTAAGACTTAAAGAAAAACAGGAAGAACTGGGTTTATTTAATGACAAACATAAATAAATAAAATTAATAAGGAATGAGGTAAATGTCTTAAAATACCTAAAAGGCAGCTGCAGTGTGGAGGGAAGGAACGGTTTTTTCTTCATGTCCATGACAAATAGGACAAAAAAGAGTGAGCTGAAATAATGGCAACAAAGGTGAAAGTTATACATTAGGAAAACTTTTCACCAATAGAAGTTAAAAATTCAAATACATTGGGAAGTTATTGGAGCTTCATCATGCATGTGTTTGAGAACATTCCCAGTGGTACATACTCCTCTAGTATTAACATATTCCACAGAAACTCATTTGTCTTTCAGCATCATACCTGGTATTTTTTTCTGGTACTGGCAGACTTGGCTGTACCAGACTTACAATCCCATACCCTTACTGAAAAAGGAATTGATGATCAAGATCTGCTGTACCAAATCAGCACCAGTTTTAGTAACAAGTTCACACGAGAAATGAACTGCAGGATCCTTACTACTTTCAAAATACTATTATGAGAGCAAAGGACTACACTGTATAATTTGAGCTAAGAATTTATTGTTAGTCCAGTTAGTGCTGTGACAGTCTAAAAGTCTAAATTATCTAGTTAATATGGAAAAGCATCATTATAATACAGTTAAAATTGCTATATGAGAAAGCTTTCTGATATCCACCCTTTTTCTCTGCTCTCATACTTCCAAACAAGGGCCCTAAGGCAGTCTAAGGGAGGACTGGATTTAAGTCTTCCTCAAGAAAAAATGAGGAAATGATCCATCATTTCAGTTTTTAGGTGGACATCAGCCATGGGTGTATTAGGCTTCATGGACTCTCTGCTGTGCAAAGCATCTGGAATCTTTCATTGTTCTAAAGCAAAGCCTCTGTTGTTAATGAAGTCTGTATTGGGTTTATGTGGTAAGGTTTTGGTAGCAGGCTGCAGGGGTGGCCTCTGCGAGAAGAGATCAGGGGCTGCCCTGTGCCAGACACAGTTCATTCCAGACAGTTCTAAAACAGACCTTTCACTGAACCCATCAGCAAAGCTGGTGGCCCCTGTGTGATAACGTCTTTAAGAATGGGTAGAAAATGCTGCGCAGCAGCTGTGAGAGAGAGGAGTGAGAAAAATGTGAGATAAACAACCCTGCAGACATCAGGGTCAGAGAAGAAGGAGAGGAGGTGCTCCAAGTTCTGGAGCAGAGATTCCCTTGCCACCTGTGGAGAAGACCATGGTGAAGCAGATTGTTCCCCTACAGCCCATGGAGGGCCATGTTGGAGCAGATATGCACATTGCAGCCCATGGAGGACCCCACAGCAAAGCAGGTCGCTATGTCCTCAAGGAAGCTGCAGCTCATGGAGAGTCCACACAGGAGCAGGTTTTCTGGCAGGAACTGTGTCCCGTGGGAGACCCACACAAAAGTCTGTTCCTGAAGGAGTATACCCCATAGAGAGGACCCATACTGGAGCAGTTGTTGAAGAACTGCAGCCCATGGCAAGGACCTACATTGGAGAAGTTTGTGAAGGACTGTGTCTCGTGAGGGGACCCCACACTGGAGCAGGGGAACAATGTGAGGAGGAAGGAGCAGCAGAGGCAGTGTTATATATCGACCACAATCCCCATTCCCCATCCCCCTGCGCTGCTTGTGGGGAGGAGGTGGAAGAGTCAGGAGTGAAGTTGAGCCTGGGAAGAAAGGGAGGATGGGGGGAAGGTGGGTTTAGTTTTGGTTTTGTTTCTCACTATCCGCTGGTTTTAATTGGCAATAAATTAATCTTCCCCAAGTCAAGTCTATTTTTTCCATGATGGTAATTGGTGAGCTACTCCCTGTCTTTATCACAACCCATGAGCTTTTTCATTGTATTCTCTCCCCCTGTCCTGCTGAAGAGGAGCAGTGAGAGAGTGGCTTGGTGGGCACCTGACAACCA
Source organism: Balaeniceps rex (assembly GCA_013401315.1). Lineage (NCBI taxonomy): Eukaryota > Metazoa > Chordata > Aves > Pelecaniformes > Balaenicipitidae > Balaeniceps > Balaeniceps rex. Next base: position 14,363 of record VYZW01028721.1, read on the forward strand.
GCCGAAGTCAACCCGCCACAAAATCTGACAAACTTACTTAGAGGATACTTCCAGTCTCAATATTCCAATTAGTAGCTTTAACAGCACCAAGCTTTCAAGATCAAACATCATATCCAGACTCATTTTGGTGGAATTACTTCATCCTTCATTGTTAACACTTCAACTGATCATCTTTAGCTAAGCTCTTCTAGCTGAACATCATTAAATAAGCTATGGAAAAAGTGTTCTTGCTTTTAGGTAGAGTCAAGAAAAGAACTGCAGTCCATCACTTAACTTTTGGTTTTCGATTAGTGGTCTGTTGAAACATCAGTATCTCCTTCCTTTAACTTGGTTGCTCTTTGAGGATCTCTCTGTAGATTTTTTTTCTTTTAGCTATGCCAATAGCCTTTTCTGCATCCTAATAATTTTTCAGTCCGAGCAGATCTGAATTTGAGTCAGGGAGTTAGCTGAAAGATGATGGATCTATCCTTCCTTCTTTCATACTCAGAAGGCATTATATCTTTTCAAGAAGACACTGTTTGAGAAGGAAGCTGCCAATCATCAAAGGTGAGAAGTATCCACATCTATAATAACGGCAACCAGATATAACATACCCAGTGCGCATGTACTGTAAGGCAAGGAATTTCTTTATGAAAAGTCTCCATAAAATTGAAAAGTGTTGTCATTCATAGAGAAAGCAAATTGAAGGGATCTCTTTTAGCTAGCAAGGTCAAGTATATCTTCTGGAAAGTTACAAAAGATACAGTGTTGAGTTAGATGAATAACGTGGATATGCAGAAGACTGAAAAATTTTCAGTAGAAATAATTTCTTCCCATTATTTTTTTCATTGCTGTGTGTGGATACTTACTCTATACTCATCCTGTACATTCATTATGATCGTATTGGATATAATTTTAGATAACCAGACTTCATGTATTTATTGTCCTCTAGGCTTGTGAGGGTTGTATTACTTTTCAGGTGCCTCTGATATTTTCAGAAGATTAAAATAAAGTGTATATAGGACAATACTATCACATAGTTTTCATGCTCAATTTGTTGTACATTATATTCTGTAGCCAAAGGTAAAGGAATTTCTGACATTTTGTAAGGTGAATTTGTGCAGACAATAGGAGGCTTTCTTTGAAATATGTGACTCTCACTTAAATCCACATAGCACTTTCCGTAAAAAAAAATTGCAAAATATCCACATGATTAAGTGTATGAAGTCGACAGGCCTAAGAACATTTAATCTCAGTAGAACTTTTCCCTACCTGTGTGAATTCAAATTCATGTTATATTAATCACACTCTCTATGTTAACATACCTCATGGCACTACAATGTTTTTTGATGATGAATTATTCAAATGGGACTTGGTATATGACTTTCATAGAGCTTATGCCAGTGTAAGATTGATGTTGATTCTTTCAGCACATTTAACCCTTGGGCAGTATACTTGCCCTTTTCCTGGACAGTTATTAATTCATCCAAAGCAAATTTTCTCCATCATTCTGCCTTTAAAGCAGGGGTAACTCATGAATATAAGGGTCCTTTTTTTTTTTTTCCAGTAAAAGCTACAGTATATAAATTAAAATTGGTAGAAAAGATATTGCTTCAAGTCTGTAAACAGAAGGCACTGCACCTGTAGGAACAAATGGTAAGAAGTGGCAACCTGTATTGTCTTGCTGTAGAATAATGTAATTTTTCTAATCAGGATAATTTATGGAGAACAGATATTTGTTATATTTTTCCTTTAAAGAAATAAAAAAATAGTGTTAAAAATAACACACACGAATGCAGAAACCACAAAGTTCATAGAGCTAGATTATCCTCACAATGACTAAAGGATTTTTTTTTGTCAGCTCCTATTAAGGCAAATTGAAGTTGAAAGAATAAATTCTCTTATGGAGGTCTTATAAAACTATGCCATTTCTCCTTTCTCACACTTGGGCATCAATTCACTTGTCTTCTGTCTTTCTTTTTGCTCTCCAAAATCATTAGCTTGATTGTCTACCCTCCCTCCAGCTTTCTAAGAAGAAATATAGCTTTTTTTCATAGAAGATCACATCTAAGAAAGATAAAGACTTTGAACTTTAAGAAAAAGAATAAATTTTATCTGCAAAGATTTTCGGAAAGGACCTTTTCTTTAAGATTATTTTGAAATAAACTTGTTTTTTCTTACCTTTTTAAACAGCAGCACGGTTTTGTAGTTTTCAAAGATGAGTGCATATCAAGTTTTGTTTTCACTGTGTGTGCATATGCACTTATATAATGTGTGTGGGTGTGTGTGCATGTTCAGTGTTTATATATATGAGTGCATTGGTCAAGTAAAAATCATCTGTCGATTACCATGATGGTGATAACAAGTGCAGAATTGCTTTCTTGGGTACAATAAAAAATGGAATGACAGATCTTATCTACACCGATCTTTTTTTTTAATTCTGTCTTAAAGCATATTTATTAATTAAGTGCTGTCTATACTGTTCTGAAAAATCTTTGTTCCTGCAGTAAAACAGTATTAACATTGAGGTTTTGTGTAATACATATACATATTTAGTTACTATTAACTAGCATGCATTTCAACTAACATCAAACACAAGTTTCTTTCTCTAAAAGAAAACATAGGTATTTTTCAAAACTGTGTTAGCTTGTCATGAATAAGCTTAGTGGAAGAAAGGCTGAAAAACTAACAAGCCAGGAAAGTGGCCATGAATTTAATCATGAGAAAGCACTGCCTCCAGAGGCAAAGTAATTCAAAACATGGTTTATGCTGACTGAAAATAGAGGAAAAATCACAGGAGTTCTGATTCACTGCTTTGTTTTCTCCTGCCCTGAAAAATGAAATCAAAATGCAAGGAGTTTTGGGGTTTTTTTTTTAGTGTCAGTGAATTATAGTACACAGAGACATGTTTATACAGATCTATATCTTTGTTTAATACACAAATGTTTATTTTTACTGCTTTTATTTTGATATGTGATCCTTAGAGGTCTCCATGATATGCAGTAAATACTAAATAAGAATGTATTATTGTTGCATTTATTGTATCAAATGATAAGCCACCTCTGAAGAGCAGAGATTTCAGCCTTGCATATCCTTTCATTTTTGTTAGAAGAAGGAATTTTCTTCAAAATATTGATGTATTTACATGCTATTTCATTCAAAATCTCCCACTTTAAAAGTTAAAAACAGTGACAGATATTGAAAACAGTATATCCTTTCTGTCAGAATAATTTTGCACAACAGATACTGCAGTTACACAACTCTTTCATGCTTGAAACATTAGGATATGTTTCAGTTTCCTAAAGGATCCCAAAGTGCTAGTTATGTCATACTTTGCTTTGAATTACTTGTGCAGCCTTCATTGTGG
>VYZW01028721.1:23819-34765 GCA_013401315.1 Balaeniceps rex
TCGGAATTCTTTTCTAGTCCCTACCTTCCCTCACTCTATGAAGAACATGAGGACTGGATCAGGAAAACCCAATTAAATATCATAAATTTACAGCCGGTACTTTTTCGTAAAGAAGATACTAATCCAGATGAGAGCTGGATTAACAATGCAATATTTCCTTAAACATAACCAAATTAAGTTAGGAAAAGCAGCCCTTTGTCCATTCCCTTATGCATTGAGTGGGCTGGCTAGAAGAACACATACACACTTAGCCGTTGGTTAGGATGGTACTTTGTCTGTTCAGCGCCTTGTCAAATCATAGCACAACAGCATAGGTGCCAATCAATTATGGACTAAATTGGTCACCACGAATAAACTGGGAGCAATCTTATTTTTTTCAAAGGATTTTCTTCACATAGTTAGTCCTGATGTTGTGGTGGCAGATATCTCTATATTTGCTGAAATCTGTGCCGTAAAATAAACGTGTACCTGGAGAGTTTGTGAAGGTGAAAGAGTCCGAATAAACGTCAACATTTTATTGCAGCTCTATTTCATGGAAATTCAAGAAGGCTAGCAGGGAATGTTAAACTGTATATAATATGATTTCATTACCTTCAAGCACTGTATCTAGTGGTAGATATTGCCACCAGGAATATGACAGAGCCACTGGAAGACTGAGTGAGTGTCTCTGTCATTTCTCATAATCATGAGAGAAAGCAAAAGGATGTGCACAGGCATATCAGGAAATAAATGGGGGTTTTGTTTGTTTTGGGGATGTCTTCTGGAATTATTATTACCTCTTCTGGATATTACTATATTTTAGGACCTTGATTTACTATCAGCAGCTTGCTGTGAGACTCCTCCTTGGTTTTGTATTCAGTGGTTATGTGTATTAGCTTTCTCCACTGAAATGTTCTGCCCGTTCATGTTGGTAAGCCTTTTTTTTTTTTCTTTTTCTGGTAGCATTTGTTCACTTTGTATAGTTCTAATTGTATATCTGTGTATACAATAATGTAATAGCAGGCAGGGTTCATGTTTCCAAAAGCATGTCACCTTTCTATAGCTGTATTGCAGCTATATTGGTCTAATAAAAATATTAACTCTCTCTGTAATGCTTGTCTCTCTAATACATATCAGTGACAATATTTCTGCTAGAACCACTAACAGTGAAGAGGGAAAAGATTGTCCAACTTCTTGATATTTGTTGATGCCTCTTATTTCGTTCATTTCTAAAGTCTGGTGTTGTATGAGTATTGGTCTAAATCTAGTTTAATGCAGTAATATATTTTTGCTTTTGAAGGTGTCATATTCTCTTGGATTAGGCCTGAGATCAAAGCCTCTCCGAGCTAAATCCATTCTGATGTAGATTTTACTACTAAACATATGAGCAAGGTGCATGACTTTTATTTCAATAATACACTTACTGGGTGATACTTTATTCATTTGTGAAATATATTTTATGTCTTCCAAGTTATTTTTTAAATATAAATACAGAGAGAAGTGATTTGAAAGTTGCCCATTGGTGGGGAAACAATAGACCAGCCACTTTCTAGAGTCCTTTGACTTTACAAAGGACTTCTTTCAGTTGTCTACATGTAGCCACATAGTGCCATATCAGATGCCCCAGTATATTCCATCTGGCTTCCACTCAAGAGGGTCATGGTCATCTAATTCGCAAATGGGCAACTATATTTAGATGCTTTAATCACAAATTGAGGCTCTTCCTAGCTGACAGAAGAGCATTTTACTGCTTAATGAGATAAGGGATTGTAAACAGCACCCTGTTTAGTGGAAGTAGCTCCTGATCTTCTGAAGTTACATTTGGTAGATGTTGTTCAGAAGAAATGAGGCAGCCTCTAGTGTAGTGGAGTAAGTGCTAAAACTTCACAGGCAGAGTTGCAAGAGGTGCTGGAGAGGGAAAGTGTGAATCACCAAATGATTCAAGAATAAGATGGGTTATAAAAGAGATAAGAAAGAGGTACTCTCCAATGACATTAGCAGAAGAGATCCTGACAGCTTGCCTCAGAAAAGCATTGACAGCAGACTGACTAAGTGGAGGAAGAGAAAGTCGTCTAGAATTTGATTTCCATACAGAGAGATGCAAGCTTTCCTCATCTGTAGCTTTTCAAATATTTGTAGCAGTGCTGTTTGTTTTCAATGCTGTAAATATTTGTGGTTTACTATCACGTGTCTTGATTTAAAAGTGGTTTTAGTGTGACAGGCATAACATCAAAGCATACTTTACGCAAGGTAGTACTGAGTGCTTCCTCCTACCCTCCAGCTTTCTTCCTGTTGAGCATGGTCATTTGAGAGCGATCTCTCCTGCTTCAGAGGGTTTTGACCCTTAGAGGGCTGACCCAGAATGCCACTGTCAGGATGCTGTAAGCAGTCTTGTCTGCTCTCTGGTTATATCCTTTAACAATATGTCACATAACAGTAGAGTTAATCATGAACAACCAAAAGAATTAACTATCTGCCACAAACTTGGTGGATTAGAATTAAGATAGCAGTGATTTCTGTCTCCTATACTTGTATTTCTTGGGGAGTCTGTGACTTTTCTTGAACATGTAGATTCTGCCTCCTGAGCTGGGAAGAAAGATTTGATGTATTAATCTAAAAACAGGTGGGAGAGAGAAAGGAAATTCTGTGGAACTTCCTTGACATTTTTAGTCAGCTATTCTTGTCTCAACAATACATGCCTTTGTCACCAGCAAGGCAAACTTTTATGCTCTGTTCTCTTTGGTGTTGATATGGCCTCAGATGACAATCCTTGAGGCAGAACTCTGAATCTTCGGGTGATAGAGAACATCCAAATGAAGGGATCTCACAGGTGCCCAACTTCTGTATCGCCCTTGTATTCAAAATTCAGTGAAAAGTATTTTTTGCACTAGATGAGACATAATTGTTCATGCAGCACATGGATTGACCTCTGAATTCTTTCGTCTGTGAGTGAACTTGTACGTTAAATATACAGAGGAAGGAAATTACCTTTATAAACAATGGCAGAAGTAAGTAGTACTTTCTGGTTTATATACGTTTGGGGTTTTTTCTAATCTACGTTGGTATGATACAGCACACAAGGTAAATATATATCCTGAACTACCATGTATCCTACTCTCTCTGGTAAGTGCCGTTTTGGGACCTTGACTTCAATGTGCGATCCTGTTTGTGATACGCAAATCTTGCCAGTTGCAGCCGTGAAACTCAGACTGCTGTGGCTAGCAGAGACTTCAAGAGACTTCTTAGTCATATTCCCACTCTACTCTAGGCATCATACCTAGAGTATCTCTGACATGTTTGAACTGCTGTTAAACATTTAATGAAGGAATTCAATAGCATTCTCAAGTAGCTTGATACTGTTTTGACCATCCTTACAGTCAGAAAGCTTTCTGTATACTCAAGCTGAATCTTCTTCATGCCTTCCCTGCAGTTGCCACAGGAAAATAAAAATGGCCATTTCATTTTTCCAGTCTTTTATGTTTTGCTAAACTATTTTCCTGTTCCTTCTTAGCTTTCTCTTTTCTGGACTAGTCAAACCCACCGCTTTCCTCTAGTGTTTCCTGTTGGTTATATTTTAGAAGTCCCTAATCCATTCCGGTTGCTTTCTCTAAACTATTATCTGTTTGTCTACTCCTTTCTAACAGATTTTTGGTCAAAGTTTGCATTGTTGACTGCTTTTCTATCTGCATTCATTTTAAATCACAACCTTTCCTTTTTTTTTTTTTTTTTCTGTATGACCTGTCAATTCCCTATGTTGGATTTTCATTTACTAAGGTAAAGGTTATGTAGTTGGGAAGAAGTAAAACCTGTCTTGGTACGTATTTTTTATAGGTTGCCTGAAACCACACAATCTTTGTTTTCCCATTGTTTTCACTTTCTTGAATCCTTGTAGTTAGTCTGAACTTGAAACAGAAATGATAAAATTCTGCAAAAGTTACTCTTTTAAAATGTTTGTCTAAAGCTGAAGGCAATTCTGGGTGCTTCTTGCAGCATTTTGGATATTTAAATTTTCTACATTCCTTTTACAGTTATAAACCAGTGTTTAGCCTTGACCACAAGCAAAACAAAAATGCTGTAAAAGGTGTGTCTAATGAAGAAAAGTCTTTTCATGTTGTTATGGTCAAGGCTGAATGTAGTTGCGTTAGTCCTAACAGGTCTGGTTACTATGCAGATAAACATCTGATGCCAATGTTTGCCGATGATACTGAACTAGGAGGCACTGTGGATTTCCTCGAAGTTAGAGAGGCCTTACAGAGAGATCTGGATAGACTAGAGATCTGGGCAATCACCAAACATATGAAATTTAACAAGAGCAAATGCCAGATTCTGCAGCTGGGATAGGGTAATCATGCTTATACATACAAATTGGGGGATGAGCGAATCATAGAATCATAGAATCATAGAATGCTATGGGTTGGAAGGGACCTTTAGAGGTCATCTAGTCCAACAACCCTGCAGTGAGCAGGGACATCATCAACTAGATCAGGTTGCTCACAGCCCCATCCAACCTGACCTTGAATGTTTCCAGGGATGGGGCCTCCACTACCTCTCTGGGCAACCTGTTCCAGTGCTTCACCACCCTCATTGTAAAAAATTTTTTCCTTATATCTAGCCTAAATCTCCCCTCCTTTAGTTTAAAACCATTAGTCCTTGTCCTGTCACAACAGGCCTTACTAAAAAGACTGTCCCCATCTTTCCTATAGGCCCCCTTTAAGTACTGAAAGGCCGCAATAAGGTCTCCCTGCCGCCTTCTCTTCTTCAGGCTGAACAGCCCCAACTCTCTCAGCCTGTCCTCGTAGGAGAGGTGCTCCAGCCCTCGGATCATTTTTGTGGCCCTCTTCTGGACCCGCTCCAACAGCTCCATGTCCTTCTTGTGCTGAGGGCTCCAGAGCTGGACGCAGTACTCCAGGTGGGGTCTCACCAGAGCAGAGTAGAGGGGCAGAATCACCTCCCTCGACCTGCTGGCCACGCTTCTTTTGATGCAGCCCAGGATACGGTTGGCCTTCTGGGCTGCAAGCGCACACTGCTGGCTCATGTCCAGCTTTTCATCCACCAGTACCCCCAAGTCCTTCTCCGCAGGGCTGCTCTCAATCCCCTCATCTCCCAGCCTGTATTGATATCGGGGGTTGCCCCGACCCAGGTGCAGGACCTTGCACTTGGCCTTGTTGAACCTCATGAGGTTTGCACAGGCCCACCTCTCCAGCCTGTCCAGGTCCCTTTGGATGACGTCCCGTCCCTCAGGCATGTCAACTGCCCCACTCAGCTTGGTGTCATCTGCAAACTTGCTGAGGGTGCACTTGATCTTGCTGTCTATGTCATTGATGAAACTATTAAACAGCACTGGTCCCAGTACGGACCCCTGAGGAACACCACTTGTTACCAGTCTCCATTTGGACATCGAGCCGTTGACCACTACCCTCTGGATGCGACCATCCAACCAGTTCCTTATCCACCGAACAGTCCACCCATCAAATCCATCTCTCTCCAATTTAGAGAGAAGGATGTTGTGGGGGACCGTGTCGAAGGCTTTTTGGAAGTCCAGATAGATGCCATCCATTGCTTTTCCCTTGTCCACTGATGCAGTTACTCCATCATAGAAAGCCAGCAGGTTAGTCAGGCAGGACTTGCCCTTGGTGAAGCCATGCTGCGCTGTCTCAAATCACCTCCCTGTCCTCCATGTGCTTGAGAGAGAGGCTGGAGAGGAGCCCTGTGGAAAGAGATCTGGGGGTTTGGGTTCATGTCAAGTTGAATATGAGTCAACAGTGTGCCCTGTCAGCCAAAAGGGCCAACCATGTCTGGGGTGCATCTAGCACAGCGTAGCTAGCCAGTCAATGGAGGTGATTGTCCCACTCTACGCCGCACTGATGCGGCCCCGCCTTGAGTACTGTATGCAGTTTTGGGCACCTCAATATAAGAAGGACATCAGGCTATTAGAGTGTGTCCAGAGGAGGGCGACCAAGATGGTGCAAGGTCTTGAGGGCAAGACTTATAAGGAATGGCTGAGGTCACTTGGTTTGTTCAGTTTAGAGAAGAGAAGGCTGAGGGGTGACCTCATCGCAGTCTACAACTTCCTCACAGGGGGGCAGTGGAGGGGAAGGTGCTGATCTCCTCTCTCTGGTGACCAGCGATAAGACACGAGGAAATGGAATGAAACTGCTTCAGGGGAGGTTCAGATTCGACATTAGGAAAAGGTTCTTCACTGAGAGGGTGGTCGGTCACTGGAACAGGCTCCCCAGGGAAGTGGTCACAGCACCAAGCCTGTCAGAGTTCAAGGAGCGTCTGGACAATGGTCTTAGTCATATGGTTTAGTTTTAGGTAGTCCTGCAAGGAGCAGGGAGTTGGTCTTGATGATCCTTATGGGTCCCTTCCAACTGGAGATATTTTGTGATTCTATGAGCCTACGATTCTATGATCCAAGCTTTGGGTTATGAATTGGAGTGAATTTTCTGGCTTTAACCTACCAATTAGCTGTACAGCCTCAGACGCAGTTTATAGATTTTTATACCTTTGTGGATAATTCAAAATCAGCTGATTTCCATGCCTTAAATACTGGGATTTTTTTCTCCCCTTGGATTAGATGCATCCTAAAATAATGAAGTTGATGACTTTCACTGCTTTCTGTTACTGTGTGCAAAACCATCTAGTATGATGAAAAAGAGATAGCACATTATGTCCTTGAGAATAACCAGATTATTCTTTCTGTATAAGACTCCTGAGTTTACTCTGTGGTCAGCAGTATGCACTGGAAGGACAGAAGGATCCCTGTGATTTTATTAGTCTCTGAGAGGAGGCTCACTTTGCACTGAAGTATGAGGCAGATGCATTTAAAAAACAAAACGTAGTTCTTGCAACCTCTGATTTACTTATGCTGCTTCCAAACAATTAACAAAAAGCACTGGTTTTGTACTGAACTCTGTCATTCAAATCTGCACCTTTTGATTGTCATCCTAAAACTGATCTACTTTTTCCATTCTTTTCATGGAAAAGCTAGTGTCAGCACCATGGGTTTGGGGGCTAAAAGAGCATAGAAAAAAATATATTGGCATGACACAAGAGCCTGGTTATTGACTTCTCACATTGAAGGCTGAGTCAAACTGAGAGAAAGGGCTGGAGCATTCTTTTAAAGTAAATTTATTTGACTCCATGAGGGAAAATTCTTCCTTTATTTTAGGTTACAGTTCATTCTAAGAAAAACATCACTGGGCTTTTTTCTTGTTTGGTAGTTTGCCCCATAAACAAAACTGAAGTTATTGAATCTTCTAAAGGTTTCTAAGGCTGCTGATACAGAGGCATAGCCTAAATGAGGACCATATAACTGAAACACACTGAAAACCGAATGTCAGTATCAAGTGGAAATTTGCATAGATTTCATATCTGTTTCTGATTACTTTGTTAGTCCGTGTGTTTAAGGAATTTGCAGCCTTTGACAAGCATAGAAGAAAAATGACTAAACATGATTTCTAGGTGGTTGAGCAAGAAGAGAATGGTCCATAGAGCTGTAATACCCAGGTTTCTGCATATGGTTTTGCAACACTAGAAGTCTATTTCTGGGAAATACTGGCACTGGAGAAAACTGCCCCCAAATGGTTAAGCCTTGTTTTCTTTCATTTGATTGCATTTTTTCTGTCTTTTTTCTCCCCAGGTAGCAGCTGCTGGAGGACGTCTGAAATTTACAGTCTCCTATGACTTCACAGAGGAAGACGAGGTTGTTCAATTGATGGTTCAATCTGATGTCATCATAGAGGTAAAGTTATTGTATTTTCAGCCACCAAAAAAAAAAAAAAAAAGAAAGAAAATTGCCTACTTNCTTCTTCAGATGTTCAGTGTGAAGCCTGGTGGTTGAGGACACAAAACAGCAGGGTGCACGTACTTTCAGCTAATTTATAGTATCAGAAAATGGACACACTTTAGAGAGCTAAAATCTTCAGTATCTCAAGGAGCCTCTGCCAATATTGTGGTAGCTTACAAAACTATATTCTTCCTGTTCATCAGGAAGAATGAAGAAATAAAATAATTGGTTGTTTGAGGTAACACTTTCACATTCTTTCAGCAGACCTGTTCTTGTGCAGCTCGACTTCATATGAATTTGATTTTTCCTATGCAAAGCCATGACGCTAGGTTTTAGCTGAATAACCTAAACTTTCTTTTGCACTGACTTTTATCAGGCAAGCCCATTTTAGGGTTATGAAAGGTGAATGTTATTCCTGATATTTATTATTCTTGTAAAATATATCATTCAGTAAATCCTGTACCCCAACTGGCTACAGATAAAGCTTTTTTCCTGACTTTTTTCATATTTAAATGTCTCTCTCATGGCTCTGTCTAGGGAGGTGACTTGAGAATCAGCACTCCAAAAGGGGGCATTCACCTGCAGCCTTCTGAAGAGCACACTGAAGAAATTGTACTGAAACCAGAATCTTTCTCTGTGCATGGCACTGATGTTCCAGTCAGCAGGAGGGAGTTCATGACTGTCCTTGCAAATGTAAAGAGGATCCTCATAAGAGCCACATACAGCTATGGGATGAATGCCATCTACAGGTGAATGTGGGAAACGTATCCGTTTGCTACAGGGAGCTTCTCAAAATACTTGTTTTTTTTCCTCCAGAGAATGAAGATGATGTAGTTTAAAACACACTAATTTATTATCATGAAATCCATATCATTCATTTACACTTTCAAACAGTTATTAGTATTTTTTTCATTTTGGGTAGGTAGGAGGAGGAGAGGCAACAGAAAGAAGCAGCCTTGTAAGAAAATGAAATCACATGGACTATTAAGGCATGAATGACAGTTCTATAAATATGTTTATTTTGTGAACACTGTAATTCCCATGTATATGGTAAATCATGGAGTGCAGTAATGACATGTTGAAGTAAGAGATGATATATTGCTTATATATTGTTTTCCCCATTTAATGAGCATACAGGGCCACATTAACAGTGGACCAGAGAATAATAGCCTAAGTCTCTAAGCTAGAAAAGTGGCTCGAGGGGAGTTTTCTATGTTTTTAATCAGTACCACACACAGAACTGGCTAATCCCAAAGCCTTTCCCTTGATTTATGTCAGGTTGCTGCCTGGACTGCTTAAAACCACTGGTTTCAAGGGCACTGTTCTGAGTCTTCTGACAAAATGAAAGACATGTTATATGAGACGACACAGTTGTTCTGTCTCAGTGGCTGCAGTGTGGTTGAACATGTAAAGCTCATCTTGCTTTTAAAATTTTCATAAGTGCATGAGCAAATACTCCAGGTGGGCTAGAAGACAGCCTCTCTCCTGATACTGTATGATTGCACTCTGCCTATACATTAATAGTTAGGTGGCATAAATAATATTTTTTAAATGTGCAATGGAATTGATTGCATAGTAGTTTTCTACCCACAAGGCATGAAACCTGAAGTGTTCTCTAACCTACACACCACTTGATTCAGTGGCATAAGCCAATTTGGAATGGAGGGAGCTGATTATTTGCTGAGAGCATAGATACAGTTTTTGCTACTGTGAAATTTCTTAAGCAATCCAACCATCATTTGAATACTTAGGTAATTCAAATACCTCCTAAATTGAAAGGCAGGTTATGTCAACAGCATGCAGTTTTCTGATTTGAGCTTTGGCAGTGTACATTTTTTCCTTGCAAAAAGAATTCATATTTCTTCAATCTCTTTCTGTGGTTAATTAGTATGTATTACCACTCTGTAAATAAGTTTGTGAATCATAACTAGCTTGAGTTTGAGCCAAACTGTTTCCTAATTTGCTCATTTGGTCATCAGTCTTGCATCTCCTTGCATCCAGTTTGAAAACCTTTCATGGCCCATCACCTTCCCACCCTGGTGTTAGAGGAGAGTCAAACCACCAGGCCAGAACTCTTATGCACTATGAAGAGACCATGAGAAGCTGTTAATCCACAGCTTGCAGCTGAGACTAGTGGGGGCTCAGTAAGTGCCATTCCTCCACTCCATTCTCATTCAAATAAAATAATAAAAAAAAATAGTCAGAATTTTCCAAACTAAAGGAGTACAGGAGCAATTTTGGGGTGAACAACGGGGGCTTTTATGCTATGCTGTTTTAAAGGAGATATGTATGATTGACCTTGTTTGGGCCAAAGGTCTTACTAAGTATTATGGGAAATGCAAACTTCAGCTATCAGGCGTTTACGCACATTTGCGTACTGACATTTGCACCAGAATGAGAAGGGGAGCTTTCCTACAAAAACCACTTTGGCTAGGCAGTTAAAATCTGTGAAGAAAGTGCATTGCTGGACAGGTACTGGCTCCATCCTGCCTCTACTGTGGAATAGTGGGGGTGGGATGGATCAGATCCCCTTTGGGCGACAACATAGAGCTCAGGTAAGCACACACATGTAGAACTGGCATAGTCTATAGTTCATGCCTTGTAAGTAAGAAGTGGAAGACCTGTCAGTGGCACGTTTGGAACACTATGCATCGCCATCTGCATCCCAGGTTACTGCTTTAGCCATTTGGCCATGTGTGGTGCTTCACTGTTTTGTAGTCCTGTTCATATTCAGCCTTTGGAACATTTTAGTGGTGTGTTATAGATAACATGTCTTGGAAATACTATTCAAGAAGATCTCTGGGACAAACATATAATTTTTACTTTGCAGGTTAGTAGCCACCATCTTCTAGATGTAGTGACATTACAGTTAGGACGCTTGGTCACTTAGAGACAATAATTTAAAAGAGGGTTAGGGGAAGGGACTGAAGTAATTTGAAGAGTACCTTTTTTGCTAGAAATGGTTTTATATCTCTGGTACATCTCTAGCTGTCCCTATGATGTCTCTTACCAGAGAAGAATGCAATCATTACTGTGTTACTGTGATTACCATCAGCATGTCCAGAAGTCTCTGAAAATAGTTTGCTCTAAAGTAAACGCGTTTTATTGAGTGCTGTCAGGGCACTCATTACAGTTTAGTGTGACAGAAGAGAGGGTGTGAAATTACAATAACAATTAA
>VYZW01028731.1:1886-14974 GCA_013401315.1 Balaeniceps rex
AGCATTCTGTGTACTTCTAAACAGGCTTTCCAAGCTTCATAAGTTCACCTGTAGAATGGAGACACTTTCATTTTCCCATCATTTTACCCATCTTTTCTACTTAGTCTGTAATCCTCTTTAATGGGAATTTTCTCTTATTCTTTGTCTACAATAAAGTATAGCTCAGAATTTGTCTGTAAGGCACAGATCAGCAACAAAACCTACAAAAAACCCAGTATACCAAGATGCCAAATTTATTTTAAATCATTAACTATGAGCAGAGATCTGTATTCAAATCACTCTTCATACCAATTTCCCAGCTCCACCTGTTGCTACAAGAGATTTTCTTCACAAAACTACCCCCGAAATCCTGGCAGACTTGTGAAATTACATGAGTGCGTCCAGATACGCTTTTAGCAGTTTGTGGGTTGTTTGTTTTGGTTTGGTTTTAACCAGAACCTCTAATAAGCCGTTCAGAATCTTCACAGTTCACATATGCCTGGCAAAATTCCCTTTCCTCCTGTCCTTCCTGCTAAAAGACATGAAGACTTTGTGGCTTTCTGTGAATATTTTATAACACCCCACTTCAAATAGACAGCCATGTAAAATCACCCTGTTCAGTCCCATCCATAAGACAGCCGGGCTTGACATCATTGTCCAACAAAGGTATTGCAGCTTACCAGTAGAGACACCTGGGCAAACAGGACTACACTACTCAGAAGGAATGTTTTGTATTCCTCATTGTACCACAAGAAGCACTGATCCACAAAGGAGCTGAACTAGCTTGTCTGAAGTTCATAGATACAAGGTCAGAAGGAAAGCCAGCAATAGAACTGAGATTTTTAAACCCAATCTTTATTCACTAGGCCTCAGAATATGCACATGCTCATACAAGTATTTTTATTATAAGGCATCTCCCCACTAAGGAGGTTGAAGTTGAGTGCTAAAACTGAAAAAACCCAACAGTTATAACCCAGATGATTAGGATGGCATTGCTGCTACAGCTGAGGCCATCTTTACAGCTCTCAAAGCAATGCCCATGTGAAGACAGCATGCTGAACTTCGACACAAGTGACAGAAAACCAGAGAACCATTGCCTTGGGTGAAAGGAGAGAGGGTTCAGCGAGCAACAGAAAAATCTATCCTGAAGGTGTCAAACAACTGTGGACTAAGCCAGCACTTATCTGTTTGTTTACCATTAAGCATACTAACCCATTCTTATTGACTTCAGTAGCCTTCAGTAGTTCCAACCCAGTCCCTCTGTGAACAGGTACTTAATTTTTGGATTTGTGCCAAGCCATACAGCATGAACAGAAGCTATTTGTGTGCCTACAATTAAGTCCATGTTTGAGTGCTTTGCTGGAGTAGGTCCAGTGCCCTCTTCAGAAGTGAGCACTTAACATGAAACAAAGCACTTGGCATATAGGTATTTTTAAGGATGTTTCAGAGTGTTATACATGTTCTGCCATCATCCTGTAAGGAGAAGTCCCACTGTAGGCAACAGGAGCTGTGTATTAAAAATAACAGATGACAGTCATATTGAGCCAAATCCTAAACAGGACCAAGGCATCCTATTGTTTGTGAGATAAGCACAGTGTGTGTTAAACTATGCAACTGTGAGTCACTGTTTCATCTATTGCAGATTTTATTAAGTTCTTCTTGAGAGGAAGCCATTAGGCAAAAGCTGTATTCAGTCTGCAGGAGCAGAGAGTGCAGATGGCCAATGCATCACTCTTAAACAGAAAAGGCTAAGCACCCTTCTGGCCACATACAAAGTTCTGGAGTGACAATATATGAACCACATGATGATTTGACCAGTCATCTTTGGCCAGAAACAAACTGTCAGCAGTGACCAAGTTTTCAGAGCAGTCTCACCCCACACAGTATTTTCTCTGTACCTGAAGTATTTCAGTATCAGAACATCTCAAGTGCTATACAGTTTATTTAAAGATTTTTTTTTTCCCCCCTAACTGAATCTTGAGTGAGTCATCAATCACTGAGCTATTCCGTGCTGTTTTTCCTCTATCGCAAGCTAACATTAAACTTTGTCTAACCACTTATGACAGTGTTTTTCAAACATTTTTAAAATGCAATCCCTTTTTTCCTCATCTGTCTTCCTGCCACCCTTCCATTCCCTCCAGCCCTCCTCCTCACCAGGCATCAGCACCTCCATTTCTCCTCAGCAGGCAAACAAAACCAGGCTGTAATTACTGTCTGCAAGTATTTACTCACTCCCACATCTTAACGGAACTGAACTGCTGATCTTTCCACAACCCTAAAATAGGTCTCAATCCTCAGTTGAAAAAAAAATAAATACTGATTTACTAAACAATGCAGTCTCCAAACATCCCAGTACTATCCCACACCACTTACCTCTGTGCCAACAAGTTAAACAAAAATATTTGATTGCTTATCTTTACAACCATTGCAGCTTTTACATATGCAGGACTAAAATATAGGGTAATGTAACCACTATACATAGGACATGGTAGCAAGTGCAAGGAGGAAGCATTTGAGCAGGAAGAGCCTACACTCTATTTTAAGAGCAGGCCCACCACTAAGGTTCGAATAGTATTAGACTGCTGAAAAAACCACCAGCATTTTTGACAAAATACCATCACAAAGCCTATGTCTACGTTGCCTCTAAATTGGCCCAGTAACCTCAGTTCCTGAAATACTCAAAGCTTGATTTTGCTGTTACAGCCGTGCAGAAAATGTATCTACACTAGCAAAACAATTAATTCCAGATAATGTTTTGAATTTCCCCTTTACATGTGTTCAGGCAATGTTAAGTTCTGTTTTATTCCAGACTTCAATACAGATTTGAGTATGGTCTGTGTGTATGTGTAGGTGGGCAAGACATGGAGCAGAAAAGCAGGGAAAGGCTCCTTCTCTCAAGCAGTCAGATTAAGCAAATTACTCTGTGCTGACCAAAGGACAAGTCACTGAAAAAAGTGGGGAGGCAGAGATACCAAGCACAACAGGTAGGTACAGTATTTCTGAATTCATTCAGCCTCTGCCTAGAGAGCCAGGAAGTAGTAGGGAAGAAAATTGTTCCCCACCTTCAGCAGAAAGTCAAATGAGTCGTCATTAAAACATGAACAACTTGGAATGCACTTTAATGCCATTTTAAATCTACAGTTACGCAGAGGGATGCTAGGCAGTCAGCCATCTAATCGAACTTTTCTCATGATATACCTGCTATGCACAATGAAAAAGGAACTAAACTGAATGACATATACTGGAAATCAATTACTGTAATTTTAGGAATACATTCAGAAAATGAATATGAAACAATTAGCAAGAAAGGAACAAGTCGTAATTAGTCACTGAATCACTGTATGGAGTATTCTCCAATCAGACGGATTCAATGTGCAATCACCAAACTATGGGGATGGGTGAACTTGGTAGGCTTGATGTCTTCTATTGGCTTGAGAATCTTGCCTCAGAGGTAAAACAAGTGTAGAGAAAGTTAAATTTTTTTTATTTACACCTGCTAGGTTTCCCAACATTAACCACAGAGTTAAACAGACCTAACATATATTTAAACCCTCCCTTCTGTGCTTCGTAAGTCATACAACACATCCTGTTACACTCTATTCATGAATTAGGCCTATGGTAGGTAACCAAGTTCAACACAACTTAAGGAAGTGCTCATTCACATGACTCCTATTTTGAAGGGAAAAAAAAGGCAATATGTATCTAAAAGGTCAAAATTACCAACAGAAGTGGGAAGAAAAAGAAAGGCTGCAGACAGATACCCTCTTCCAGATCTAGCTAATTCAGTGGAAAAATTTGTAATATTCATCTACTTGTCAGTATTTTCCAGTAGACAGGACACTCAACTAATCTGCTGGCAGACACTGCTTGTGCAAGTGCTCCCAGAGTCACCTAATTCAGTCAAGAAACTGATGAGCTAAATCAGCCCACCAATTTCAACTGCTTAAACCTACACATTTAAAGGGAGTTTTAGAGAGTATTCATGTGAGCAGCTCTGCAAGTACCCACAGAAGGGTGGTGACAGCTGATCATGGTAACCTCTTCCCGTGACATAGATAAGCACAGAAACCCTGTCTACAATCTGATTTATCTAAGGATTAAAGCATCTTAATTTGTATCTACAGCATGAATTTACGCTACATTAATTGGTATCATTTTCAACCAACTTAGAAATGAATGCAGCTTTTTACATTCAAAATAGGCCTGCTAGGAAGATCAGTTATGCATGAGAACAAAGATAAAAGAACTTATCTTCCTGTAACAAACAAAACCAAAAAAACACACCACACTTTCATCTGAGCAGAGCATGCAACCTGATAACCGTACACATCACACTGAAGACAGAGTACCTTCTGTAGCGGTGGGTTATACAAGGATTAGTACTAATACATCACTCACAGAGAGGGAGAAAACAGCACAGATCTTTAGAGAAGGTTAACTTCCATAAGAGCACCAACACGAGTCCAGATTTCTATAAGTCTGCAGGTACATCAGATACTAACCACTCCTGAAAAAGATGTCACTTGGCATCATGCACTTCCAGCATTTCAGTCAGCAGGCCAACGGGTGCTCCAGGGCTGGTCTGCTGCCCCATCACACAAGGAGACTAGAAACAGCTGCTCAGATGGCAGAGCCAGCACAAAAGCAGAAGCCTCTCCCGGCACCATGTTTGAAACCCAGGACATGGTTCTGTTCATACAAAACGAAGTTGAGGCCCTGTCTCCTGAACTACTGCCTGATACAAGCAGCTGGGAGCAGCTGCTATTGCTCCTATAACACCACAAGCTGCAAGGCAGAGCCCCCAGACAGGCTCCAGCTCTCACAGCCAGAGAGGCGGGATCATCCTACCTGCATTACCCATAAGGACAGAAATCTGTTGAACAAAATGCCCAGGTGATCCCAGGAAGTGGACTGAAACTTACTCTATATAGGAAAGCAAAATAAAAGCCAACAAGTCATTACCAAACTGACTGGGAAGAAATTCCTTCCATACCCCACATTTGGCAACTGATTTAGCTCTATATAGATAAGCTTTACCAATAAAGTTTATTTGTATCTACACTCACTCCTAAAAATTCTCAGGAATGCTCCAAAGAACAGACTTTGCAGAGTCTCTTCTCTTCCCAGAAAGACTTTGTTTTGTCAAAGTTGCAGACAGCCTTACTACAAAATAAGTAAGACTGCAATTGCCAGCCAGACTGTTCTAAAAAGTCATTATATGCCTATTTAATATGTGCAGGACAAGCATTTTTTTTTCCCCTATACAGAATGAGTAGCTAAATTTTTTTGCTTAAGCAAAAAAAGAGCATGTGGCTCTATTAATCTCATTTTAATGTTTTCGCCTTCTCTGGTTCCTTTTCCTACATCACTGCAAGACTGCATCTCATCACACACATCTAATTCATCATTTTAGTTTGAGTCATTAATCTTTGCCTTTCCTTCAAAAGATAATCCATGTTTAATAGCTATATTATATAATCTGCATCAAGGTGCTGGAAGGACTATTTTGCAAACTTTGGGAGAACATTGTAGCTACACCAAATTTAATTACACATCCAAATATCATTTTTAAGAGGCCAAAAGTTCTCTCTGTAAAAGCAAGAGCTAGGAATACATTATAAATAATTTCTGCTTGAGTCTTGGGAGAAATAAAAGAACACAATCAGTTCCTTCATGTCCCTCTCCCCCAGGCCAGTAAATGTTATCTTTAAACAATAAAGATAAGGATGCAGTTTTAAAAAGACGTTAGCATTGATAAATATTTACTAACCCAAAAGCATCCTCCCTGAAGAGGCAGAACAGTTATAGAAGATTAGATTGTCAAATGAATAAATGAGCCTTAAGTTGATCTTGCATACCTTGAGACAGAATTTAACCTGTGATAAGCAGCATGTCTTCAAACATTTCTCCAACTATCTGCCACTACTTGCTTGCTCCATAACAATAGCACAGCCTAAGCACTACCAAGCAGGTACCAGACACTAAGACTCCAAGAATCATGTTACTTTCATAAATTGGCATATTTAACAGCTTTGTCTTAAAGCTTCATAAATATTTTCTTCTGTACTCCAGGAACACTGGGTCTCTTCCACCCAGTGTTTTAGCTGACTAGTGCCCCCAGACACTACCTCACCAACCACACGCTAGATTTCTCCAAACAGAATTAAAATAGAGGAAGAAACACAGAGCTTTTTGCTTCTCCTCTTGACTCAAAAGCCAGTTGTGATGCAACTAGTGCCTAGTATTAGGTTGTACAGACTGAAGAAGAGACCAGCAATGAAGATTTTGTCAGAGCTACTGCAATAAGATATTTGTCGTACTTCGTTCCTGCTTGACTCTTTCCTGTGTGAGGAGTTGGTGGCGTACTTTAGAATGATCATCCAGCCTTTCAGCAAAGATGTCGCACATCAGAATTAAAATAAGCATAACATAGGACAAGAAGAGTAAAGGAGTGAGTCAACCAGTCCTGATCTGAGGGAACACATAGAATCATATTCAAAAGAGTTCAGCAAACTTTGAAAGGAACTCTTCACTACTTGATTTTAGTGGAATAAGAACTAGAAATAGAATCTTTCACTGAAGTTATAACAGTGCAGACTCCTTGCAACAACAAGAGGATAATATGACAGCTCATCATAGCACTTAACATCACAACTAGAGTTTCAGATAAAGAGCAGTTTTCAAAAATGTCTCATTTCTTGAACTAAAATGGCCTATTTAAGAGACTAATAGTTCTAGTTAGGTGTGAATGACTGCTGAGGCCTCTTAGAGCAGCATAATTTTGAGAGAGTGTTTAACTTTCTATATAAACAGTAGACACATATAATGCAAATCAAAGTTAAGAAACACAGCTCTTCAAAAATTCACTGGGACTCCTGGAAGTATATGCGAGTGATCAACTTCAGCGAATCATTATGTTAAATGACACAGTCCAAGCCATGCAGCTGCTTCTCTGATTCCTGAATTCATAAGCCTAAGACAGACTTTTTCCCAGCTTTTGTTTAATGAATATGTTTCTCAATATCTAGTTGGACCTAAAGGTTCAAAAACTAGAAGGCAAATAAAAGGCAATAAACATTCATTGTTTTTTAAGGTCTCATTACGTTTTAAGCCAACCTTATGAGTTGGAGAAGAGGTAAATAGTGAGTTTTGAATGCCTGAGGTTCCTAAGACAAAAACAGCTTTTAGGAAAAAAAGCTTGAAACACAATAATGCACAAATATATTTTAGATGGTCTGCTCCTATAGCCATTGCCATTGACAGTAAATTTAATAGTCAGGTTTATTATCAGCAACTGAAAACACCGCAGCACAGGAAGAACCATTTTCACCCCCTTGCTCCTCTCCTTTTCTGTACCTAATCAGCCAATATATAAACACTACTGCATTCTCCAGTGTCAGGTGGGTCCCTGTGTATGGGCTGCTTTTGATTTCTTCTTAGGACTGCGTTCACAATTCCTCTGGATACAGTTTTGCTTCCATTTTGGTTCCTAACTCCAAGTCCTTCCTCATCTGCTGATGCCAACACTACAAGCACTCAAAATCTTCTCCCTAGCAGTATCTGCAAATTTTAAATATGAAAAGGTGGGGGGTTTTCCTTTAAAAGCTATGTTTTCAACTTAAGCCATCAGCTCTGTCCATGATTTGACACAGTCCATTGAAGTCGGATGGAGACTCACTGATTTTAACAGGAGCTGGCCCTTGGCTTTGGAAAGTCTATTTTCTTTAAGCAGAGGACTCCGCAGCTTCCATGAGCCCCCTAATTCAGCCTGACGCACCTGCTTCTTAGCAGGTCTGAGCATGTAGATCTGGGCCACAGCTTTACACTCCTCAACAGCGAATCGGAGCATCTGTCACACATCTTCTAAACACACGTTTTTTTGGTGACCAGAAAGATTGAGATAAAGTTAATACCACCACACATAGTACAGTTGTGATTAGAACAGCTATAAAATTTTATTTTGATGGATCCTTAGCTGATGTAAGTGCATGCACCTACAATATCAAAGAAAACTACTGAAAGTTGTAAGACATATGAGTGGGTTTCTTTTTCATGGTGATACTGCATTTTGATATGCTGCAACTCCCCACTAACATTATGTTCTGTATTAAACCGCATACAAGGTACAGTGGCATTGTTTGTTGCAGTTCACTAAGAATTCAGTAAACATCCTACTTAATGTTGCTAATATAAATTTTCCATAACAACAGTCAGTAGTAGTACCCTGCTGACAAACCATAACGTCATTGCAACACATCCTTAAAGCACCATAATTACTACTGTATGCATGAGGGCATATGATTTGGAGCAAACTTGAATTGAATGAGCAAAGTTGTTGGGACTAAGCTCATAAAATGACCGGGAAGCTTGAGGCCTTATTTTTTTAGACACTTGCAGACCTTCTGCGATGCCTGTAAGGTGCAGAAGAAGATAGAAGATATACCTAAAAAGGAACAAGAAAGCTTTTACCAGCAATAAAGTTTGTGCCAGTTGCCTGTCCTAAGCACGCCCTGTGCGTGGCTACAGCACTAACTGCTGGAGGACCTTGCATTCACATCGCAAACGGGGTGCTCCAGATGGCACCCCTGCATGTAGGTTTGGTCTTGATTTCACTCCAAGTGAGACTGTGAGAAAAGTACCAGTGCTGGAGTCATGTGGTATACACACAAGCAAGCACAAGTGGAGTCACAAGGTAAATTTGTAACAGAAAACTCCTGCACCATAAACCACTTGAGCTCCAGACAGTAATGGTATCCCCAAAACACCACTTACTTAGATGTTCTTAACTTCTAAGCAGATGTGATGAAAGGCATCCATATAATGGATTAGATGATCCAAGACAGGGAAAGAAAAACAATGTCTCATTAATAGCCTGCACACCAATGTTGTATGTGTTCTACTGATATTTAATACAGTAAACAGTACTTAATGCAATATATTAAAGAGCCTCAGGGCTTTGGAAGATTCATTCTGTGAAACAAACAAAATCTTATTAAATGCATTTGTGCTAGTAATCTCCCTATATTACAGTAAAATAATCTGTGCAGAAATCAGAATGCAGATTATGAGCAAGACATCCAAAATGAACTATGGGACAGAACAGAGATATTAGAGCTGGAACTTTTGCATTTAAAAAGTTTTACATTAAGGGCCTCCACTTTATCAGCACCTATCACAAAAAACTTTGCAAATTCATACAAATTCGTAGGGAAGAATAAATGTCACATTCATAAACAAATCATATGAGAAAGGAGTTTAGACTGGGGGGAAATGGAAAGACATACAGGATATGGTGGCTGAGGAACTTTCCAGGCTTACAACAGACACTGAACTTTGTAAGAGAAATCAGTTTATTTTCTCTAAAATAATTTACCTCAAACGATTACTGGAGTGCATTGAGCCTACATAAAAAATATTCCATTTTATTCTGATACCTCCTGCCAACAGATGACTTTCCATTTAGAAAAAGCCATCCAGTCTACTCGGGGAAAAAACATAGCCAGGACTGTGATCGAAATCAAGTATCTCTATCCTGCTACAAATTTGAATTCTTTTAGAATCACATTGTGCAGCTTTCCAGCTCTTATCCACAATGAATAACTTTCCTCAGTCATTAAAAATACTTTTTCTAAGCTGTTTCAATGTGATTATTCAGCTTGCAAACACTGGAAAAGATTCTATTTTATGCCTTGGGATAAAGCTTTCACTACTCAGGCATTATAACAACTCTTCAGTAACTCCATGCTGATCTTGAAAATTTCAAGCCTATTTTCTCTGTTAGTGAAGAATCATTTAGAAGTATAGTTAAGATTCACTTGATCCCAATTAAAGAGAGGTGCTGCACAGGACATACAAGCACATAACTGTAAAACAGCAAGAGCACACAGTTTCTTCCCCTCTCCCCCTTTCTTTCCCCACAATCTCATACTTGAAAATATTATTTGACACCAAATAACTCTCAGCTTCCATGAATGGAATGCTTGAAATCTGCAGAAAATTGCTTGTTTACAGTTAGCACATCCCTCAGTTGAAAGGACATCTCAAACTATTCAGATGTTCTTTGTGCTGCATGTTTATCTTGCAATAACTAGTTGGCAAACATACAGCTGGGAAGAAGTTATTTATTAATGATATAAAGTAGTTCCAATGTGGATTTACTAAAAGTTCACACAAAGCTAAGGTATAATGAATTACAAAGACAAACAACGCATCGGGGGTTCCATTCATTTATATTACAGCTAGTACAAGTTTACTGGTTTCTAGTGAGATAAATCCTGACAGCCTCAATAAGAGAAAGAACAACTTTCTAACAATTGCTAAAACAAACACAACAAGGATAATAGTACTTCCTTCCAGTACTAGAAACTGTAGACCAAACAATGCAATCAACCTAAGGCCAAAGTTTGGCTGCTGAAACTTGATTTCTTCAGGGCACTTAAATCTCAAAATGCACGTCATTTTATCAAGGTCACACTTTTCATATAGGAAAAGATTAACATTGATATCCACTAGATCTATATGATAGGTGCACTGATATTGAACAGCAGAATTCTGCATGCACACCCAATTACTTTTAAAGTCATGGGTATATTTTTGCATGATATGCAAAATCACTGTTGCTTTTTAAAAGATGATGTTCTCACAGGCAGACCAAAAAAGCCAGAGCAGAGTTGCACACTAGTTGCAGCTTCAAAATGCCCTCATGGTGTATTCCCAGAATGTGTTTAAATACATCTCTGAAATATTTTTAGTGCTGCCAAGCACAAACATTAANATCCTAATATTGCCTTAAAAGCCATGAGACTTCGCTTGAAGAAAAACTGTGAAGTTTCTTCCCTGCCTCCTATTTTTCTGAGGCTATTAGGTGTCCTTGCTTTATGTTTTCAAGGCTTTCTCCAAACAATGGTCAGAAACAATTTCACTGAAAATGAAGACTGAGATTCTCATGAACTCTGTTGGCCACAGAAAACAAAGTGTGAAGACAAGTATCACAGAACCATGACAAAATATGACAGTTTTTCAGCTCTGTATTTTTCTTCTAACTTCTGATACACTTTAGAGGTAAGCAGCAAATAACTGCTTCCTGGAAACACTTCTCTTTTGTGTCTGTATTCACCTGAGTCTTCCTGATGGATTTTAACATTATACTTGAGGCTAGGTTAACTTCTTTTACTCTAAGGAGATCAATTATTCCTTTCAGTAAAACAAGGTCACCTATCAATGCTTAAGACACGGATGGAAAAGATACAAAGCCTTTATGATAAAATAACGAGACTTCACTATGTAGGACATTATCTGGTTAAGCTAAAAACATTCCTTAACTGCCCATTCCAGCAACAATTGTAAGCACTGTTATTTTATTTTAGAAATGGAAAAACTAGAGTGTCTTGATTTTACTAAGTGGCACTGAGGTAAATTACATTTATATGCAACAATAGGATGCAGGAATGAACACATATTCTGGAATGACTTGTGCTTTCAAAAAAAAAAAAATCAAACCATGCTGATTCAGGGTTTAACCTGCATGACAGATGGAAGAGACTGCCAGTGATTTCACTTTCAGATCCAGTATGTCCTTCTACTATAAATCACACAAGACAGAGGCAAGCACTTATAGAATCAGCATGGACTTGTCTCCCAAACAGGTGATTTCAAGAATGACCTAACAGCTGGAAAATAAGTCTCTTAATTTCACATCCTCTTTATGTTAAAGAATTTTAAAAGCAACGTGGCATGAAAGCACACACACCAGACACAAAAAAATACTCTAGAAGCAATATGGAATGTCAAATGATTTTCTTATACTAGAAAAAAAGAGCAAATTGTAGCTGCATACTTAGAAAATACCTCTTCCAAGTCTCAAGACTTGCAGCTTAAATACTAGAATATGTTTAAAGTATGTTCTCAAAGCACCTAAGTACCTGTTTTTCATTCATCTGTGCTAATATACATCCTCTTGCTAAGGACAGTACCCATGCATAACAAAGATCCAAAATCTTACGTTCAGCATCTCACTGCCAAATAATACACCAGATTTTCCACTTACGGATATCAGGCAGGGGGCCACTAACAACAAAAGTTGCATGTTTCAGTAATACACAAACCATTTTCAGCAATTATTTAAGAGTGAAATAAAACATACATTAGTTGGTGACTGTACTGATACTTGAAATTTCTCTTTCTGTATATATGCCTATGGTTGTATTACGATACTGAAAGTATCACCATATTGCTCTGCACTCTATATGTGCACTGCATTGGAGATGAGATGAGAGAAAAATTATTGAATTCTTGTAAGATTGCCAGAATTTGGCTCCAATAGTTGCTCGTTACCTTTTGAATTTAAGGAAGGTCTTGTATTAATACAGAATACAACTAATTTTTCAATTGAGCAATAATCTGTTATTCCCTTGGAGGACAGATTTCTAAGCACAATATTTATGAACTCTGTGTGATGCTAGAAGGCATTTAACATA
The DNA here is from genome assembly GCA_013401315.1 of Balaeniceps rex. Lineage (NCBI taxonomy): Eukaryota > Metazoa > Chordata > Aves > Pelecaniformes > Balaenicipitidae > Balaeniceps > Balaeniceps rex. The sequence continues at coordinate 14,342 of VYZW01028731.1, forward strand.
TCTGAAAAAATCCATCACAAAAACTTAGCAAACACATAACAGAACACATATGACGTTTTACGGGGAATGGCATAAGGAGTTAAGGGAGAAAGACAGCTGTAGTAATTCACCCATTTCCAAACACAAAGAAAAAAATCAGTTACTACAGTTGATTGGATTCTCAGAGTTGTATGTAAGCATTTTATTTTCAAACACCAATACACAAAAATAAAGAACTAAATACTATTACTTTTTTTTTTCATTTTTCCCTCAGAGACAAACGTAAGTCAAGGAAAGCACAGATGCTTTCATCAGTATCCTTTAAAAATCCCAACACAACAAAGAGGAGTGTTTTATAATATACGTGACTAAAATGCAAGAAAAGGTATCTTTCTCTGCCTCTGTCTCTTCAAGATAGAGTGGTGTGCAAAATGTAGCTTTTAATTGTATCAGCAGCTACCTATTGCAAAGACATTGTAATACTATTATGCACTTATGGAAATCAGAAAACACTTTCATTTTCATGAAATTAGTCCTAAAGAACTTGACTGCAGAAATCTCAAAGAGTATGCAGTGATATGAAGGTGGCACCAAGCCTTTCTTTGATGACTCTCAAACCTGGAGGTAACCAGCTTTGAAACCAAATGAGTTTGC
>VYZW01028731.1:17162-31566 GCA_013401315.1 Balaeniceps rex
TTTCTCTTCTAATAGCCTGAAAACAAAAGAACAGAGAGGGAATAAATTCAGGAGGGGAAAAAAAAAAAATCATTATACTCTTATCCACTACTAGATTTTTAATATCAGAATCTGTTATGGTGTTATCTGACCTGTATTGGCATCGTAAGACCATACCTTTACTTTCTAACTCTGAGGCAATATTTCCAGAGCAATTCAATGTACATGACATATATACACATACAAGTGCATACATAAACTGTGATGTCTTCCCTATGTTTGCGTAACTGTTGACAATTTTCTTCTGTTTACTAAAACAAAAATTGTTCTCTTCAACTNGAAAGTAAGGCTTTGCTACCTGTGCTGCTAGTCGCAATGAGAAAGAATCCCTTGCTTATAGAATTTAACTGTCTGCATATTACAGAAACACCTAATTAAAAAAGTGTAGCTACTGGCTAAGCAACATGCATGCCAACAAAGTTCCTGATTGCTCCTCCATAATCTTCCGTTTTCTGACATTTAAGGTCCCTTCATCTTTCAACAATGCTGATTTGCTTCTTTAGGGATTGTCAGAGATTATTATTACAATCCTTATTTGAACTATATGATCCCTAGTATGGCTTGATAGGCATCACAGTCTCTAGAAAACAGTGTTTTAGAATCGATCTCTAGTTTCCATCACTGCTACTTATGCGAGTCTTGCTTCAAATCAACCAGTTTTGCTTCAAATCAGCTGAAGGCTAAGACTTATTCTGGTCCTGGCATCAGTCTTCTCTGGGTGTATCAGCTGTCCAACAGTACTTCACAGCTGTCCTCGTTTTCATGTCCATTGCAGTCTTGAGCTGACGGGTGCCTCTTATGAACTGATCTATGTCTTCCTGTACATAACCTTCGTTACTGTTTTGTGTCCCAACTTGAATATTTAACCTAAACTTTCTCTCTCATTTGTGATGGCCAGGGATCCAGGCTAAATCAGGCTGCTTGTCTGAGTAGGCCTCACTCATGCATCTGTGTACTAGCTTTTAGTGTTCTCCGGACTGTTAAATCTCTGAGACCTGGGGCCACAAGGGGTGGTCCAAAAAGGCAGTAGGGCTTGCTTTCTGTTTTGCCATTTCCATCAGCTGTCTGATGGCTTTTGCTGACAATCTCTCTTCCCATTGCTTTGCAGGTACTCAGAGGAAGTCATCTTACCTCCTCGTTGGTGCTGAATCATTTGAATTCTGCTTCAGCGAACTGTAGCTCATTGTTTAATTAGTCAGTGTCAGCTACCTTTTATACCGCAATACACACTTTTAGATTTCTAATCATAGCACTTGTCTGAGTGACAGTTCACCTTCCAGAAATGGGAGAAGAAACGTTCCGAAACATAGATTCCATCATTAAAAGAGAACAAAGAGGAAAAAGATTGGACTCAGACTTAGGACAGAATTTTATGGGACTGGAAGATCTCTTTCCACTATCAGTCCGTAATTTTTACATGACTCATACTGCTTTATGCATGCCCTTAGGGATTCACAGCTAGCCATAAGATATACTCCCTGACTTGCCTTAGTCCTGACCAGCTGTGAAACACGTTTCTCCACAATGTGAGCTCTTAAATCTACTAGCATTATCCAGTTTACACTATATCCTCTTCTGCAGCCACAGATTATTCATCTCTTGATATCAAGACAGAAAACATCCTGTCATTTGCTGTGGCCAGCTTTCAAGTTCGAATTATTTTACTGCTTGCAACACCCTATGCTGTTTATTGTAGTGATTGATTAAAACACCTCATTTAAAGACACAAATGGAGTGTCACAAGCTGATGTGTACCACCTTTGAGTTCTATCTGTTATATACTGTGGAAGGCATATCCAACTCAGTTTATTCATCATCAAAAGCGATCATTTAAGGCAATACTTTCTCCTCCCACCATGAACCTGCAAGCACCACCAGCAAGTTATTTAGCTGGTTACTGGAATTTGTAGTGGCTTCTTTGTCATGTTTTTAGTACCTTGTGATCAGGTGGCATGTCCCCATTACACACAAAGGTAAATGAATGGAATCATTCTAGTCCAAAAAGCCTAAGTGTCTGCCTTTTACCATGGCATATGACTTTTCTGCATCTGTGACAGCTCCACTCTGCCTCTGCATTAACACTGCATCTCTGCACCCTTGTAGGATAACACAGCATTTCTCTATTTGCTCTGCAGAGGTACAACATTTTAATACCAAAGCCTTACTAATGGCTCCCCCTCACCCCTCCCAGCCCACCATCCAATGCCGGTTTTCGGGAATTTGCCCACTTTCTCATTCATCAAATGGCCACAGGTACATGACAGGCACACAGAAATTTGAAAACCTTGGAAAATTGCCTGGGCCTTTCTTCAATGGTGTTTTGCTTCTTGGAGCATGGCCAGAGTCCCTATAACATTAATAAAGGCCTCAGTTCTCCTCAGGTTTTGCTCGACTACTTTCAACAAAACATGTCACTGCCGGGTAGAGATGTCTTAGCTTGGATGCAGTAGTCCTGATCTGGTCTTACCCTGTGTTCTCTCATACAGTGAGAATATAATTAGCTAGAAGAAACATCCTCCTAAGAAAAGAACAGTAGATTGTAGACAACCAAATTCAAACAACTAAATAAGAGATGTTAACAGCTTGTATCAAAAGTCCGTAAATAAAAAGGCAAGGGTATGTTCCACAAGATATTGCTTTACGACTTAGAGCAGGGAGGTCAGAAGTGACACAGAAGCTAGAATTATGTTGATAATTGGGACTGATCTTCAGGCTGTCCTTACTTCCTTAACCAACTACCATGTAAATTCCTTAGCTTCTCTCCTAGCAGAGTTCTGAGTATAAAATCAATGCTTTCCTACAATGGTATCTCCAGAATAAGAATTCTGCTGGCTACAATCCCACTCCTGTTCTTCAGTTGTCAGCTCCCCCTTTCTGTACTTATTGGCACTAAAAAAAGTTAAACAATAGACTGATTCTCAACAGGGCTCTGCTTGGCAAATGAACACAATAATGTACATGAACAGCTTTTTTGTTCATAGTGTCCCCAAGTGAACAAGGTCAGCTCTAAATACCAGCAAAAAAACCATTTCCGTAAATACAGTATGAAAATGGTATCCAGGCAAGCCAGATCCACTGATCCCATTATTTCTGCAGACATGGACAGTGAGTTTCACCTCACTTACCTTTGGACATCTATAGTGCAAATATCTACATCTGACCTAAGAATCTAGACTTCACAGTCAATACAGAGAAACAGGCAACAGGCCTGAGTCAGCCAGCCTTTTTCAGTGTGCACCTCCAACTGAGATGACTTGCGTGAGAGAAATACCTACTTCTCTGCCAATTATGACTCGAGTCCCAGTGGCTGGCTTTTAATGCACATTTTAGCCATCTTCAATTACATGAAACAAATCCCACCATGAGCAGCCTTGCATTTAGTTTCGTAAAGCTCATTGATAGCTCTACACAGGAAATTTTATTTAACTAATAAATGTTGGCTGGACAAATTAATTTCAAAAAATGTTTTGGATTGCTTGGCTTTAGAGAATTTCCCCTCAGAGACCGGTGGATATGGACTCAGCAAATCTCATTGTTTCCTTAGCACCACCAACCCAGTGCTTCTAAATGGTAAAGGCCGGTCTCAAAGTACATATGAGTCGTGCCTCTATAAAGCTACTAGGCCTAGGGCTGCATTTAAGTTGTACTTGAAGAGAATGGTGAGACAAGAGCAAAAACCTAACAAGCTTGTGGCAAAAAAAGTACCAGAAAATGCAAAGTAGTCTCTTAAAAAGCCAAACCAAAATACAGGTTCTTGTAACTCTTGATACAGCAGAGAGCTACTTAGAAGAAATAAAAATTTACTCTTACTTTCTCCTAACAGATTTTCTTCATACAAACGCACTTAGTGATACCTGAGTTTCCAAATACCAAGGGCTGCTTTATACCTTCTTCCTTCCCTCCTGGCTAATGAGTTGTGCTAAATTAATAGAAAGCAACCCACTCAGTCAGACTTTTATCTTCATTTTAGCTTCTCAAAAAAACCTGTCATTTCTTCAGCAAGACAGAAAGCTGGTACAAAGGAAGACAAATAAAAAACATATAGCAAGGGATAGAGGCATAGCAAAGTCATTTCCTTTGCAACAAATATTCCATGTACATCTTTGACTGCGATTGTAATTTGCATAGAAAGTCAGTCCTAACAAGATATTGCACGCTCCTGTACATTTCAACAAAACATGAGCGATCAAAGATATCTTTAAAATGAAATACATATATTTAACAGGGGTGGAATAAGGGAGGATAGAAAGTGGTTCCCTTTTAAATTCCTAACATGACAGACTGTTTTGTCATTTATCAGCCTATTTTGTACTGATTATATTGGCTTATTATATTTTTTGATGCAACAGAAGCTAAACCAAAACTGCTTTTATTAAACTTTTAATAAGCAACTAGAAGTAGCACAATACCCACTGCAATTGCAGGTCTGTGCATCAGTATATATAAGCTCCTGTGCATCAGTACTTCCCATAACTCTGCAGTGCTTGCGGTAGTGGTGGGGTGTTATAAAATATGCTCTGCTTCAAGTAAGAATGTTCCAAATCATTAAATGCCAGATCTTCCATACACAAATAAAAGGCTTCTGAATTCTCCTCCTTAGGATACCGGTATTGATATTCCTTCATGACACTGTTTAGAGTAATAGATGATAAACAGTGAAATCACTCTTAGTAAACACGTACTTTGTTCTACAGTGCCTGTTAGTGCAGATGGGTGACTATGTATTGAAATACCTCATTAACTCCTGCTTATTCTGGAGGGTTTTGGATCAGACTTTAAGGCCCCGTATTCCACAAACTGATGCTAAGCATGAACCAGCGCAGATCAGACTGGATTTCTACTCAATCATTACATCAGCCAGGATATGGACACCAAATCAGACTGCAACTGAGGGACTTAGTGATCTACACAGAGAAACATGTAGGATGTTTTATTATCAAGTTTGTGTATATCCTTATGATAAAGTTCTATGGAACAAGCAAACTTTAAGAGCCTTTATATCTCCACAGACTCTCGCTCTTCCTGTATACAACTGATATAATTTTACTCTCATAATTGCTCCCTATGAGGAAGTAACCCCCTTGTTTGAGGGGTTAGCTGTTTTCTCTTAATTTCCTTTTTCTGCCTCTTTCAGTCTTTTTATTCCCTAGCAGAACAAGACCCTTTCTCTTATAATTCAACTAATTTTTGCCTTGTTCCCTTTGTGTGACAAAATTATTCAAACAAACAAAAAACCCAACCTCGTCTGTTGTGAGTTGTAAAGGTCGTCTACACAGGCATGTCCTCAAGCCCCTATCTGAACTCATCAATTCTAACTCTGCTGATGAATCTTAGAAAAACTGTTCTCATTCAATAATACTTATAGGTGCACTTTCATTTCGAAATAACTTCATAAATGTTTCCTGAGATTTGTGTAATAGCTCATTTTTGTTGCTTCCATCAGTCTCTGCTGACCATCATTACTGCTGAATCAGCATGTATCACATTTCCAGGCCAGTCACTATCTTTAAACAAATGACATGGAAACTGTATACATATCCCACAAACTTCTTGTTTCATTCTCTCAACCTGCTAATTGACTTTTAAACTTTTGCCTAAATCACTCTTTGTCCATCATTAAACTGAGTTATAAGTCAATATTCCCTGGGCCATTAACAGGATTTTTTTTTTTATTTGCAAATAATTTCAATGATAAGCTTGCCATTTTTCCCTCAGAATAATCAAGATGTTCCAAAACAACTTCCATCCTCACCATCATTTGGGCAGCTCTAATTAACTAATTCCTGGAAAAGCACATGCAATTTTGTTACAGTCTGAAGATCTACTGCCCGAAGTGCCAGAAGACAAAAAAGTGACACAAAATCAATTTCATCATTATGTGAGCTATTCTTTACAAACAAATAAAAATACAGACTCAGTTGAGTCAGAGCTGCCATTCACTCTCCTACCCCTGAAAAAGATTATTTTCTTTCAACTTCCTCCCAGGATTTTTCCTCAGCCATTGCCTGACATAGAAGGCTATCTGCAGGAAGCATCTTTGAAGTTCAGCTCCTCAGGCAAGACTTCTGCCATGGGAAGGATATATGCTCTAACTCACATCATCCTTCCTCCTCAGCAGTCCTCCTCTCCCCCTGGACCCCTCCTGGGGGGTTCATGACGTTCCTCAGTCAGCATGTTCATTCAGCCATGAATTACTCTTTGGACTGAGGCAGTTTTCTTGCTAAAATCTCTGAGATTTCAGAATGCCCTTATTCTATGCTGGATGAAGTCCAAAACCTTTGATATTTTTTCTGCTAATTAAAAGACAGAGAGCCCACCCCAGAATAACTATCTTCTGATAAAAAACCTAAATTGATCGAAAGAGATTTCTGTCTGGTAGGAGACTGACTACTTCACAGATCGATTTCTTAGATAAGAGACCTAAAATCATAGAAGGGAGAAGCTCTATTATCATCATTATTACAGAGAAGGAAGAAAGAATATTTATTTTGGGACGCTCTTCATAACAAGATCACCAGGCATCCAGTAACCCCACCCACCTCCTTAAGGAAAAACTTCTTCTAATCACAAGCCAAAAGCACGTATAGGCCCTATACCAGTAAAGCTATGTTTTAACAGAACATAAACCAGCAGATAGAGTAAGATACATCAGATGCAACATGTGAGCCCAGATAAATAAACGGTTTCAAGAGAGGCACTCACCACCCCCTGTCACCAGTCAGGCCAGCCCCCAGCCCACGCTTGGGGAGGCTTCCAGAACCACACAGGCTCTTCTGGGCTGCCACCAAAACCTCCCTCTTCCATCACGCCGCACAAGCTTCCCCACACACCTGCCAATGGCCCACCTGCCTGAGGGCCTGGCCCTCCTAACTGCCTGTGGGCAGTTCCCACCAAGGGAGCTGGGCTGCCCGCAGGCCCTGCAGCACCTGGGACCCGGCTCGCTGCCCCCTCCCTCTCCACCGCTCCCCCACCATGAAGCATCAGCAAACCAAGGACGTGATAGCACCTTCTGCTGCCATCTCAGCCCTGCTGCACTTCAGGAGGCGATAGCAAGGAAAGCAAGGAAACACGAGGAGAAAGATTAGAAGTTATTACCAGTTTTGCATTTCTTTGGAGCAAACTCCAATTTGCTCTAATGCATGTGTCTTGGCCACATAAGTTTTCATCCCAGTTCCTCTGTCTTCAATTAACTAGGTTAGAAACAGATCATAATACCTCCCAAGAGCAATAAATAGTTGGAGAGGTCAGGACCCTTGTAAACAGAGTTGGAAAAATGTCATGTTTTTGTGTGCTGTTGGCCCAGAGACAGACTACCAGAATCAACCCACCTTCAGTGGGATCCCTCCCATGTGAGCCATTTCATTACCCTAAGGATATTCTGGCAACCTTGTTTATGACACAGATCGTGAAACACATAATTAAACCCAGGGAAGCCTACAGCAAAACTCCAAAGTTAAATAAAAATTCAGAGGGATGAACAGCTGCATGAGGCATGAAACCTGAGCTAGTTGGAGAGTTCTGCTATCTGTAATACTCCACAGTACATAATACATACAGTGCAGCAGATTTGAGAAAAGCAAATGAAGCTTTGCTGATATACCTACTACCCAACTGCCAAGAAATGGTGTGAATCATGCTTGAGAACTGCCAAATTAGTGGACTAATAAAGCAAAATGTAGCAATGTCTTATTGTACTATCAGCTGTAAAGTATGTTGCAAATAAAACGTTATGAACATATCTGGGGCAGCTCCCAACAAAGCCAGAGGTAGGTATCTCAATGCTCCTGTATTTTACTAAGGGGGGGAAAGCTGTTTAACGATTAATTGGCTCATTAATGAACAATGGTACACTGAAAAAGTATTTTCTATTTATATGCTAAACTGTGCAGCTTACAAAATAACAATAGTGGATGTGTCAAGTCAGTGGGAGACGCAAGGAGAATGGTTTTGTAATGAGTCAAGCCAGAGACAAAATTTCAAGATGTCATTTCTCTGCAAATGGTGATTACTTGCCCATAGCTACTCAAAAAGACTATGGGAGTGGGGAAGAAAAGCTCTGGCATCTGACACCCTCTGTCACAAAACCTTCTCCAAAAGGATCCAGTGAAAGCTGAGTGCAGTAAAAAGACTTAATGATCTCTGAATCAGGCTCACTTCCCTGTGTCATTGAAAGTTGATTATGGGCTGTGGTTTTTCTCCTGGTGTCCGATAAGAGGTGCAGCAAACATTTCAGCTGCAGGAGGATTGCAGTGAAGATGTGGAATCTGGGAGCCATTCTAGTCCCTACTGAGAGCAGAACTTGCTAAGGTGTCAGCTTGTTTAAATGCATGAAGGGGATAGAAGGAAGAGCACTAATGAAAATACTTTCAAGGACACTTCATTTTGTCAGACAGAGAAGGACACTGGCAGCCCACTTTCAAGCTTTTTTTTTTTTTTTTTTAAATGAAAACGTTCCCTGTGTTTTATCTGAGGCCAAGGAAAGTATGAGAGCTAAAAACTACAATTATAGGAAATGGCCAAATTTATCTTTTCTGATTTAGGATGACACACTTTAGTGAGATCAGGAGAGATTATTTAGTTTCATCATAACTGGATCACAAAATATTGTCTCAGTTTGGCAAGGAACAGAGTACTCTGGCTTCCAGGCTACAGCATGCAGCTTGAATACAGACCTCCCTTAGGAATGCAAGTGAAGCCAGCAGGTCTATCTACTCCACCAGCTCTGGCAGAAGGCCTGTCCAGGGGTCTCAGTCCTCCTTTCCTGCATATTGTTTACACCCAGGAAGCTGCAAAAGCCAACTAGACCAAACTATAGGGCATTTCATGTGGTGAGAGAGAAGAAGAAAAACATAAATGTGGAAAATATATTTCACTATGTGTTATATTTTAAAATGTTTGGAGGGGAAGACTGGGCTTTTAATGAGACCTGAGATATGGTCAAGAAACAGGAAAGAACGATATTTGTCATGCCTACCACAGGTAATTTCGGTGAAGTCATTTAACCTCACTGTGTTATATCACTGGAACATACTTTTTCCTCCTTTACTGCAAAACTGCATATCTACATCAGACACCCTTGCTTTTGGTATCCTCACATTATTCTTTCACTGTTACAAATTAAGTTGCCATAGACCCATGTTTGGCGATGTAGTGTTTTCTACGATGGAAGTTGTAGGATTTTGGGTTTGATAACCACAGGTAAAAATCATGGCCCATGAAACACTAACTCAGAGCCACGTGCTTGGCTAAAGAAGCAAAATTGACATCTATGATGATGGGAGATCATTGACAAAAAAGAATGTAAACCCCTTAATCTTACCATAGAAAGGGCAAAGGTAATAATTCATTTGTACAACTTATTAGAATTAGAATGTTAGTTTAAAATTACTTCTTGAATAAAAAAGAATGACCATCCTTTGAGCGTATATATCTGAAAACATTTTGAAGAAAATGAACACTGTTGTGGGAGACAAAGAACTTTCTATGTTAGATTTATCTATGTGATAACTCAATAAACACTGAGGAGTTAAAGTAAAATGAAAAGATACATGCACAAAATAAATAGTAATGAGGGATCTACATAGACCTACTTATATTATGAAATTCGCAGTCTCAAATACTACTTAAGAGGATACTGTTTACAGTCCAAGGTATACTATTTTCATAGATTGGGAATAGCTCTATGGAGCTCAGACATGAGCCCTATATTTCAGAATACTTCTTATTACAAAGCTATTACTTCAAGCACAGCAATGTAGGTGTCTCTGAGACTGTAGATGTCTTTCATCCAGGCTGCTTAAAATGGGGACAGCAGAACTCAGTTTCTGCAGCTGTCCACACAGATACAAACCAAAGATAGTCCAATATGTCATGGTATAGAGTCTTATTACAGCAAGGTTTGCATCCGTACAAACCAATTTCTTTTCTCCTTTCTTTAAAACTCTTCATTTCAGGTTTTGTAGATACTTATCAGAAGCTTTGTGAGACAGGACACGTAATTTCTGTTCCTACTCTTATGTTAAGGATAAAAATATAATTATAAATACACTAAGCAGTGTTTGTACTTTATTCTATACTTACATAATGTAATTACTTTCTACCACAAGATTGTCAATCAGCAGATCAGAGGTCTGGCCATGACTTCTGCTGTGACCCCTACTTAAATATCTCTCTGGGCTGGTTATCAGACAATGACAGATTTGTGAGGGTATCATTAGCCATCTAATATTTAGATATGCCAATCTTCTTTTCACTCCTGGTGCCAATACCATCAAGTTCACCTTAACGCAAATGGAAGGGTAAAAAAGTAATCAAGGTTTTTTTTTTATTATTCTTTTAATTATCTATTAATAAATCAACGAAACCATTTCACAGACTTCATTTATCTAGTTCTCTGTAGCCAAATCACAGGCCACATGCTTTATCTGTGCAGGCTCTGATTTGCAATTTTGTCATTCTCAGAAGTGTGTCCAAATATGATACTTTATGGCTAGCACTCATAATGCCATTATTCCTGTACTCAAAGTCACCATATCAGAACCTTCAATTTTGTCTCTCCCAAGATAGTAATGAGGTAAAAATATTTCTCAACCTGTCCTGCTTCCAAACATATTTCAGCCATGGAAAACCTTCCACATTAAAGACAAAATAGCCTTCATTCAAATTAGTAGCTCCAGTGGCTCAAAAAGGAATTCTTCCATGAATGAAAACTACTTGTGTAAGGATGTGCAGGATCCGTCCCTTAAGCTTTACACAAGAACCTGCCACACGAAGGTGATAAAATGAATAGTCAAACCACATTTATTTCTTCTTTTCTGATTCTGTACAGAATTTCCAGACTTTGCCATCAAGTGGTCTTTGTCTCACTTAAAAGAGTACTTTTATAAAAAGGACATACTGACAGTATTTATCTTATAGTTAGTGATCTTTTTATTAAAGCTTTCAACCAGGCTGTTTCATTCTGAAGAACTTCAAATAATATGTCTAAAACCTCAGGATTTTTAAGGTGAAACTTGTGCAGTATGAAAGTTTTTGGGACAGAGCCTCAAAAAATTCTATTTCTACTGAAACATGTTAAAGTAAACTCATTATATATTTCAAGGAAATTTAGTTTTTATAAAAGTAATAATTAAAAAAAAATCCGTCAATACTGATGCAATATCCTGATATTTGACAAGTATTGGCCAATGAAATCTTTTAGGATATGATATTTTCAATTCCAGAAATCGCACTTAATTCTACTTTATTTTACAACAATTGATGGTAGTAAGTGATAGACTGAGACATAGTATGATCTTATTTATTTTAGCTGTATTTATATACTTTGAAGTACAAGTGACATTACTTATTACTATATATTAACTCAACATATATTTTGGCCGTAGTTCAAGACTTGAAGTGTAACCACAGAAAAATGGTGGAGTCACTAGCTCTAGTGATACACATGGCTTATGAAGTCAGTTAACATTTGTAGCACAATGAACAACATAGCAGCTGTTCTCCAGCCTAGTTAGAAAGATACCTGTACTGTTATTATGCATAAAGAAACAAATCTAATGGTCCTTCAGGTTACTGATGCAACAGAGCTAAATCCAGGCTCTTCATTACTTCACTGGAAAGAATAGAAACTTCGTTATGCTTATCTTTGCATATAAACAGTGATTTTAATATCATATTCACTAAGCTGCTGAACAAAGTTCTTTTTCTTTTATTTCTCAGGTTTTGTTGACGAAGCAAACAAAATTAAGGGTGCCTGATTAGTCACATTTTGCAGTTTGCAAGACACAGTCAAGCTCACTTGCAACTGTTTAATTTCCATGCAACAGCTGGAGCATACTGGGACTCCAAAGCATTTCTGAGACATCAGAATCTCTTCTCCAATTTTTCCCCAAGTACAAATTAGGAAATAATGTCATCAGATAAGTAAAATAATTTTAGGAGGCCATATGTCAATCCACCACAGGCAATTTAAGTCAACTGGATGAACGGACANGTTCTAAATTAAATTAATCTGATCAATGGATTGCTTCCATGTGACAAGAAGCATCAGCTTAAAGGTTGAATACTCAAACTGTTCTTTCCAACAGATGAGTTATTTTTAAAAGGAGCAAGTGGAAAAGTTATTTCCAGCAGCATGAAAGAGCATTTTCCACTTATCATTAGTTGTTTTTTTCCCCTGTATTCTCTCTACTTCTGCTTTTGAGTCACAGTTGTCACTTTGGTATTCTTGATGAAAAATCTATTAAGAATGGTTTTTAGTGTGCAATATAATAAGCATCCCTTTAGTTTGACTCACACGTTGTCAAAGCACATTTCATTTGCTCAACTGTAAGCTCACATTATATGTTTTCAAAAGGAGAATGGGAAGAAAAAGTAAAAATAAAATTAAATTCTAACTTTGTTTGAATGTGAGGATGAGTTTGAATCAGTAGCTGTGAGATATCTTAAACATTACATTATTTTCTACTGTATTCTAGTATCTAATGTATTCTAGATGTATAGAATCACTTTTTAGGTTAGATGCAAAACTGAACTCCTAATGCAGTCTTAGCAGCACAGCCATTTCAAACTGATACAATATAATTATGTCCGATTTAGAAAGAAATTCTGTTCCCTAACCATGGCAGAGGTGGAGGAGCTTCACTTAAATGGGTTGCATTAAAAATTCTTCCCTTCATCAGTNCTGTTACTCAAGCCCTGAGAGGAAGAGTCCTGCAATTTGACTGCATCACCCGCTTGGTCTGCTATCCAGGATTACACAGAGGCCTTCAAGCAAACCATTGCAAAGTTCACACGCACACATAAGAACAGTTTTGTTTTATGCAAAGTTACCAAATGAGAAACTTGCTCCTTCCGTCACACTAAAATTGTAGCTACTGAGTCCATGCAACACAAATTCTTACATTTTCACTTGACTTGATCTGTCAGTCTTCCAGTTTGCATAGCAGAATCTGTCACAGAGCTTTGGCTCATTACCTTATAGGATAAATATTTGTCTCACACTGCTCCCCCCACCATGCCAAAGACAAACGTGTTTGAAAAGAAAAGGCACAGTTTTAAGCTAATGGTAAACCACCTGTAAAGTCATAGGCAACATAGGCTGTCTCTTGTAAATTATTAGGCCTAGTGAAGTAATAAGGTACTGGAGAATGACCAAATGATAGCCATTTTACTATGGAGGCTCTTTGAGGTGTTATAGTAGGCAACACGGACAATTATCTTATGTGGTTCTTTGGGGAATGACAACAGTATATTTCTTAATAAACTTGAATCCCCAAGACAGAACTGCCATTGTTCAACTCCATCTACTACTTTGAGACTGACATACACAGGAAATTTTGTGATTCTGAAAACCTCAGCCAGTGTGGACCTTTCTACTTCCATATCCCTAGAACAGTTTAGGGATTCTTCTCTCCCTCCCAACTTTTAAAAGGACATCACTAACTTTTGTCTGCACCAGCAAACACACAGACATTCACAAGCCGGATCAAGGCACAACAGGGAACAACTTTAACTTAACTTCAAGTCAACCTTTTGCAGCAAAGTCTTAGAAGCTTAACATTGAGAATTTTCATCATTTTGTGAGCTTAAGTCACACCGGGAAAATTTAATGTAGCTTTTGTCTGAAAAACTATACAGGTATTCATCGCATATACATGCCATACACAGAGTCTGTACCCATACCACTAAGTCAATGGGAGCTTTGCCTGAATGAATGCAGAATCAGACCCATATATTATTATAATTGTTGTAGTAAGAAGACTGACTTATGTACATGAAATCTAGCTAAAAGAACATATACTCCAGGCTCTAAATTCCTAACACACTTAACACTTATTAAATACTAACAGTATTAAAATAATCAGCATTATTGCAATGGAATTAGCCTCTTACAAGAGGAAAAACAACCTTCTGTTGTCACTTAATCATGTGGAAAGTTACCTATAAAACAGAAGTCTTGCTTCATTCCTGAAAATTTCCCCAGATGCGGACTGTTTCAGACTATGAGATACTGAAGTTTCAGCAATTCAACTATCAGTGATCACTAAAGAAAGAGATTGTCATGCAAAAGAGTGGCCAAAATTATATCTTGCCTACACAGAAAATTATTCCAACAATAAATTGTTACTGAAGTCCATCTCACTATGATGAATAACATGAATAATGAATATGTTACGATTTAAGAAAATAATTTCTATCCATTGTCAATTTTACAGCTATTGTACCTGAGCAGGGATTGACACATCCTTTCAGCCCTGTAACCATCCTTTCAAAGACATGATGATAATTGTGATTAGCATCACAGGGGACTAAGCATAGTCATGCTAGTTAGTGCAACCCTTTTCCTCTCTAGAGACTAATTCCA
>VYZW01028737.1:0-10210 GCA_013401315.1 Balaeniceps rex
TCCCATCTGACGCCAGCAAGCCTGGTGCCGTGTAGGCCACCACATTGTCAAAAAACCCAAAGTTGTGTGGTGGCACCATCCACAGAGCCATGTGTTAATAGATTGAGTCCGCCTGTACTTTCCAATGTCACTGCCCACAACTGGAAGGAGGGAGGAGACAATAACCTGTGCCCCAGATTCCCTCACCAACCATCCCAAGGCCTTGAAGTCTCTTTTAATCACCCTTGGGCTATGTACTGCAAATTTGTCTTCGTTGCCACCCACGTGGAAGAGCAGTAATGGGTAGTAGTCCATGGGCTGTACCAGGCTGGGNAGAGCAGTAATGGGTAGTAGTCCATGGGCTGTACCAGGCTGGGAAGTTTCCTAGCAATATCTCTAACCCGGGCTCCTGGCAGGCAGCAGACTTCCTCATAAGGAGGGTCAGCCCGGCATATTGGACCCTCTCTTCCCCTCAGAAGGGAGTCTCCTACAACTATAAGTCATCTTTTCTTCCTTGTGGAGGTGGTAGTAATAGGGGGGGTAGGTCTTTCTGGTCTTGGCGACTCCTCTGGTGTACATGGATCGCTACCCACAGCATCCATTGACTGGTCCTCCACATCTAGAGCCTCATACCTATTGTGCAGAGGTACCTGGGGAGACGTGGTGGGCAAGGAAAGGGTTCGCTTGCTGCCCCAATTGTGGACTTGTTTCCACTCGCTGCTTCTCTCTAAGACCCTGTCTTCATCCTGGTGGGGGATGTATTTCAGTCATGCTTAGAACCACATACCATTTTTTTAGTGAGGTCATGCTCTGCTGTGCATATGACTCAGGACCAGTTCATGTTATATATTAATGCCTTAGGTTAGGTTGGTTTTAAATTGTTGTGCAAAGGCAGAGAAAAACGGGTACTAAGAGGAAAAAAGGATAAGAGAGGAAAAAATGTAGAGAAAACATATACTAAGGATATTTTAATATATTCGATTGATGTTAAAAGTGCAGATCTGTGAAGCCAGTAAGTAGGCTGGCCCTAGTAGCTCTGGTTGCATCACATGTATGTATTTGTCATGGATGTCACGGAAATAATGGCAGTACCATTCAGATGAGGTCAGAGCCTGAGCAGTTTATTCCTATAGCTGTAGGAGAGATCACAGGGCAACAGTGCAACAGCCTCTGCTGATGTGAGCTCTGGCCAAATGGGGCAATTATGGGGTTTATATACCTGTAGGGTAAACAGCCTTTTCTTCACCAAACCTGTCAGATAAGCAGGAGATGGTAAGTAACAGCGATTGAAATCCTTCAGATAAGGAGGTTCCAGACAGTACATCCTTTTACAAATATTCCCTTTACAAATAATCCATTGCTTTGTTAATTAAATGGTGTTGACTGGCAAGGCCATTAGCTGTGAATGTTTCTTAACTAATGAGGACTGCAAAGGCCTATGAGACATTAACTATTTTGCTTCCATATTTCCCACTTTGAGACTTACAATCTAACACCATTTTTTCCTTGAATATCTAGAGTACAGTAGAAGAGCCGTTTATGCTGTGCTCATGACTCCTGGGAGCCCAGGATCAATCACTTCATGGGCTGTTCTGTTCCATCATCCATTCTTGCCTCTAGGTTTTATAATCCCGTGTGGTCATTAGTCCAAGCACTTCTTCCCTTCTCTCTTTCCACATTCCCCAAAACATTCAGCATCGTTATTCTGACCTCTGCTTGAGCCATGCCTCTTTCCATCCTCTCACATACCAATTTGCCACAATGTAAGATCAACTGAACCAATACATACACAGGCACCAAAGCTAATAATCCCAACAAATTATACTTCACTGCTGTTTTAGGCAGTTTTTCCTAACCATAATTCCATGTCTGGGAGCCATTCCCACGAGTCAAAAAGATTTTTCTCCAAATATTTCATGTCGCATCTGAAGTTTATCTTGAATGATATGTAATTTCATTTCTGTTCTCTGATCTTGGTCTGCCTATGTGCAAGAAGTGGTGTTAACTAATACACATATACCTCCTTAAGCAATCAGCACATAATCTAATACCATTCTGTTTTGCAGGGCCACCTGTGATGCTTGTTTTACCTCTAACTGTAAGGCTGAAACAGCGTTACCCATCTCTTCTATGCAGCAGAATTTTTATGATAGGTCTTTCTAATTCTGATTCTCCTAGCCAGGGGAGGAATGTTTGTGCAAATGGGTGGCAGCCATTTTGTCAAATAAGAAGTGGATTTTGCATTTTGTTTGGTACCTTGGGGTAAGTTGTGCCTGTCATTCCTGAACAGGTCTGGATGTATTGAGATGCCATGAAAAAGACATCCTAATGGTCAGGTGCCAGTCCAATTAACAGGCAATATCTTATAAACACCAGAGCCACATACCCGGTATAATCATTCATTCTCTAAGGTCTTATCATATAACAATTCTTACAGGTTAGTGTATGACCAGTAACATAAACCCAAATGCAAACACATCCCAGAGCAACAAACCTAAAATTTCCAGAAACAATTTGCAGGTTCAGGTGATAACAATAGAGTCATCAAAGCCTGTTTGCAGGGTTGTAGTTTGCACTTCTGTTGACATTGGATCAAAGGAAGTTCACCTGGATCACCCGCCTGTGCTGTGACAGGTGAGACACTCTGCCTTGTGTCTGAAGGTGGTGTGACCCTTTCACACTGAGAAGCGCAGATGCGGCTGGGCAGGCCTACTTGCACTTCATGGCAGTATTGGTAGCTACCAGTACCTGATAAGGTCCCTTCCAGTGCATCCGAAGGGCGTGTTTTCACTGTTGTACCTTAATGTAGACCCAGTATCCTTGTTTCAAAGAGTGACAGACTTCAGTGGTGGGTTCAGGTGAGGCTTCTTTCAGCTGTTTATGGAAAGTCCTTAGACATTTCGTTAATGCCTATTTTAGAAGAGCACCATCTCTCAGTTGTAATCTGGCCTGTGTGGGAATTAAGGGTGCTGTGTAAGGCAGTGACATAGGTCTGTCTGTTAAAATATCTCATGAGGTGACAGCCCATGTTTTCTATTCACAGTGCTTCTTATGTACGTTAATGGGAGAGGTAACACATCCAGGCATTTCAGGCCAGTCTATGCATAAACCTTTGCCAATTTGCTTTTCAAGTTGGAGTACTAGCACAGGTCCCATTTGGGTGCTCGCATAATGTTTTAGAAGTTTGATTACAAATTTATCACTATAGGCACATTAGCAAAGGATCAGTCCCCACATCACATAAAGTTTATATACATGTAATCTCAGGAATACTCACAACTTGACCAGATCTTGCCAACTACACCAGATGGTAAGGGATGTTAGGAGCATGGCCGCCAGCTCCAGCCGCTCCAGCCAGGGCGTCCCCCTGCCTGGGCTGCGGGAACACGGCTGCCGCTTTCCCGGGTGCGGGTTCAACCAGCCTCAAAGCTACACACACAGCCTGGGGACACACACAGGGGACGCTGACACGGCTGGTCACAGAACAACACGGACAGGGCGCTGCCTTCAGCTGCACCTGCATATAGGACTCGCGTGTAAGATAAACACAGACAGCCCAGTCCCCTTCCTTCTCTTCAGCTGATGGAGGCAGAAGGTCACTAGTGCAGGCACACACACATCCCTCAAAACGGGCGCAGCCCTTCTGTCCTCTCGGGACCCCTGCCTGCATCCCTACCCGCTTCATGGGTCCTTTATTCGCCAGCTGGCCCTGCCTGATGTGCCAAACACGCACACACTCACACTTGAGTCATTCTCCAACAGACATTTATAAGATTTCACCTTTTCGGACAAAAGGAAAGCCACACTGTTTCAGTGGCTGCCAGGTGGGGTTTTTGTTTGGTTGGTTGTTTTTTGTTGGATTTTTTGAGGGTCTGTCTTTGTTTTTAAGTCTCCCTTAAGATGCTTTACCTGATCTTTCATTTTTTCCTGAGAGTCTCTCTAACTCCTGGTTTGGGATCCTGTTTTTCTTTTGGAGGCCTCCTCATACAAATAAATACATCCCACTGAAAATGGGGTACCTTAGATCCCCCGGACTCCAAGGCACTCCCTAAGAGCACTGTTTTATCTAAGTTAGGGTATCTTCTATTGGAAGCTTACCTACCTGCAGGTTTTAGGAGAGCAATAAGTACACATAAAACATCCTGGAGTCCCTTTTGGGGTACCGGGACTTCCCCTGGTTGTCCGGTCCCTGTTTTCACACATTTCAATGAGGGGACCCATGCCACCTGGGTGTCAGCTCTCTATCTCTGCTGATGAGGTGTCTCTCCAGCCTGACAGACACCAGAGACTTACAGGAAAAGAGACAAGGCCCACAGGAGGGTCCTCCTGGTCACAGCGTCTAGCCCAAGCCCACCATGCTGGTTGAGGTTGGGCCGATAGCATCGGCACCTGGAGGGGCTCATACTGGAAGCCAGCAGCTGGGCTCCGGACCACCCTGTATTAAAAGCTGGGGTGCAGCCACCCCTGCATGCCACAGGAGCTGCAGAGGATGCTCGGTCACAGCCCCAGGAGGGGTTTCAGGAGGTGCTGTTCCTCTCCGAGGGGCAACAGGGGCTTTCAGCAGGGAGCAGCCTGCCGTCCTCCCTGGCCAGGTGGGACATGCGAGTCTGAGTCATGGCACCGTCTTTCACCCTGAAATAACGGGAATTCAATTTAGGTCAGAGCAGGATCGGTTTATTGCTATAGGAAAAGACCACGGAGCAGAAGCACAACAGCCTCTGCTGATGTGAACTCTGCCCAAATGGGGCAGTTATGGGTTTATACACCTTTAGGGTGTACAACCTGTTCTTCACCAAACCCTGTTAGATAAGCAGGAGGTGGTAAATAACAACAGCTACTGAAATCCTTCAGACCAGGAGGCTCCAGACACTACATCCTTTTACAAATAATCCATTCCTTTGTTAATTAAGTGGTGCTGACTGGCAAGACCATTAGCTGCAAATGTTTCTTAACTGGTGAGTCCTGCAAAGGCCTGTGAGACGTTAACTGTTTTGCTTCCACATACTCCTATTGCTGTTCAACAAGGAGAGATAATCTTGCCAATATACAGGTTTTGCCAATATCTTATTTATAAAATAGTGACACACATGCCAAAACTCAACTGATCTAAATCTTGCAGTTTTGTTGAAGTGAGTGGATCTGCATGGACTCACAAGGCAAACAGATTTTCAGCCACTTCATGTAATGTATGTTTTAAAAGCAGCTGCCTTTGTAATTCTGTTTTCAGAAGTAGAAATCAAAGTGTCATTGCTGCCTTCTTGAAGGAAGGCATTTAACAAAGCATTAGACATCTCGAGTTCTTGTCTTTGCCAGTAAATGGAAAGATAATGTTGCAGCTGAATTTATATCTATCTATATATATACACATATCAGTTAGGCAGTTACAGAGATTGCTGTGATGGAGTGTTTAAAAGACTGATGAATCAGGTCAGTTTTAAACCCTAAAAAAAGCTTTGCTAAATTAATTTATTAGCAACACCCTTAGTAATGATCAGTTCTTACACAGTATTAATCATCATAGCTACATATACAAAGATATATGTCTTCTATGTCCTGAGTGCGCTATGGGAATGCAATACCAAGAGACTGATGTCATATAGTTAGGGCTGATGGCTGGGGCACATGGTGGGACTTGGTCATGGAGGTCACAGTGATCAGACCTCAGAGCTGTTAACAGGAGAAGCCAGAGTGGGTTTGTTGTCTATTTTTCTCTAGCTTTCCTTGCTGAGGCCTGATAGTTTTAGGCTATTGCCTCTTGCCTGAAAGAAGGTCTCTGCTTCCTTAGTGATTATCTTGTTTTCTTTCATCTTGCTAGTAACCCTTGTCTATTCAGGAGGATGTCCTGCCTGTTCACAGTCGCCTGTGTTTATCTTGTCCATTGTCTGGCAACTTTTGTTCCTGGATGCCTCTTCTGGGCAGCTGCACCCATATTTCCCCCTTTGCTGATCACCTTGCTCATATAGTTATGTAAAATTGTGTTTGGTTATGCCATTACACTGTTAGAAAATACTTGCATGCTATTGTCAGTTTGACTATCTTAGTACCTTTATACTGGGATTCAAGAATTATTACATCCTTTTGGGTGCATTTATAATTTACAGGTATCGCAGACCTCTGCTTTGCTACAGTAACTTTTATTTTTCTGTGGATAGTATGATATTATCTCTCCTGCCACACAGCACTTGCAAGCAGCCACAGCTGCGCACACTGTATTAACAGGATGCATAGCCCAGTAAAATAAGTTTTGCTCCCACAGCAAATTCATGATCATAGCTACAGGAAGCTCTTGCCTTCACCTATCATTTCTACCTGCATGGTCTATGCGGCCAGCCATCATGGAGCCCATGTTCTCCTGAGAGTTGCGAGAGTAAAACAATCTTTAATGGATACCACGGCAGGTTGGAAACAGCTGTGCTTTAGATACTTCTCTCACTGCTGCTTTGTCTCTTCCATGACTGCCACAAAGAAAACCAGAAAGAGTTAAGAGAACTTTCTGTTTAAAGGCCCACAGCTGTAGTACTTGCTAATGAGTTGTCTCATTACTGCCACATTTACATTTTATTCACTGAATCAGAGTTCATTTCTTTTATTTTTTTCCCCAAACATTGTTTTTATTTTATTTTTTTGGGAGTGTATTTTGATAGTGCTCTGTTAAGGCCAGCAATTTTACTAATAGCAAATAGAAAATATGCCTTTTGGAGAAGGCATAGAGGAGTTATCAACAGTTACCAACAACGGACTTATAGCAAAGCCAGGACAAACACCCAATTAATAAAATGGGTCGCCTGTAAATCAGTGGTGACTTGTCAACTCCTTGAATAGGCCAGAGGACTTACTCTCATGAAAGAAAGGCAATAAAGATGCATTTACAACTGAAATGGCAGTGGAAGTAGCTAAGACAATTTTTTAAAATGTAAAGGTGAATGAAGCTGAGTAAGAGGGGAGTCAACAAGAAAAAGTAGGCTGTACACTGCCCTGTTGTCTAAGTTTATGATTTCTTTTTAAAATAAAAGCATTAGGTAGAAACCATTATGGTACTTGTAAATGCAAACATTAATGTCAAAGAGATGACAAGGTAATGATGCTTGTAGTCAAAAGGCCACACAGGCTTATTTATATTAAAAGGGTAAGGTCATACTGAAGGAATGGAGAGACTGTACAGAAAGTTTGCCATGTTTTGTTATTCAGTCAAAATCAATTTAACTGGCCATTTTGTTTGTTTATGAAGACCTAACATCAGCTTGAAGAAAGAGAAAAAGGCTTCCTCCCACTCCATGAACCGGAAAAAAAGCAAAATAAAAGTAATGAAAAAAGCATGAAAAATCCTGCTATCAATTCCTTTTTTCTCAGAGATTTTTAAGAGTTTAATAGCAATAATGGGATCAAAGTTGATCTGACACTGAGTACTTTTGAAGTGCTATAAATACTTGCTAGCAGGGATGCTTTTACTGCTGAGCACTCCCTCCATGTATTCCCAGATTATTCTTACTGCAAATATTGTTAATACAATGTAGCCCAGATGATTTTATAAGCAAAATATAAGGTAATGAATTATAGGTAGAACAGGTAGAGGAGTCTTTTTACCAGACTATCAGAGCTTCATCAGAAGTAGAGTCAAAACTCTCACTATTGCTCATGCAAAATTATATAGTGTCTGAAGTATTTGTTGCTGAATCCAGACTCACTAAACCAACCAGGTGGACTTGCCTTATGCTTGAAAAGAAATGTGCTGGTATTTTATTTTACCTTCCAGTTGGCAGTATCCATAGTATCGATATACTTTGCAGGTAGTCATTGGTCTAACAAGGAAAACCTGCCTGAAGTATCCAAGTTTTGAGGCTTTTGTCTTTCCACTGCACATTGTGGAATGCACATACCTTCTGCACACAAGAGAGGAGCTCAGTATTACTGATGGAGGTTTCTGTTTCAAAGTTTCTGGTTACTATTTGAGCTAGTATATTGCTCCTTTTGCCCTCACATTCCACTGTTATTAATTTTGCTTATCATCTGCTACTCTACATCCTTTTTTTTGGTTTTGATACAAAAAAGATAATGGTGCTGAGAATGTCCCCTTCTTGAGGTAAAACAAGCTTATGTAAAAATATTCTGTTGTAATTAACTATGGAGAGTTAGCAATGAAACTCCAATTCTTTCTTATGTTGGCTTTACTATGTGGGTGAACTCATGCCAAACTACAGTAGTAGCAACTACTTTATTACCTTTGCTAGCTTCAGCCAAGGCTTGGAAAGATCTTCAGAGTGCTACCACCCCTCAGGTGTGTGCTGCAGAGAACAGAAACATGTTGTTGCGTAGGCGCTTCCAAGATCATAGAATCATAGAATCATAGAATGCTTTGGGTTGGAAGGGACCTTTACAGGTCATCTAGTCCAACCCCCCTGCAGTGAGCAGGGACGTCTTTAACTAGATCAGGTTGCTCAGAGCCCCGTCCAACCTGACCTTGAATGTTTCCAGGGATGGGGCCTCCACTACCTCTCTGGGCAACCTGTTCCAGTGCTTCACCACCCTCATTGTAAAAAATTTCTTCCTTATATCTAGCCTAAATCTACTCTCCTTTAGTTTAAAACCATTAGTCCTTGTCCTGTCTCAACAGGCCTTGCTAAAAAGACTGTCCCCATCTTTCCTATAAGCCCTCTTTAAGTACTGAAAGGCCGCAATAAGATGCAAAACTTCCGTTAAGCACCACTGTATCCAACAGCAGGAAGCAAGGAGGGAGGTCTTTTTAAGTCCCTTGCGATGCAACGCAGCAGGTAAGTGCATTTGAATGAAAAGGAGAGAAAGATTTAAAAAATCCACTGCCTGTACTATGTTTTCTCCTAGTCTCTCTTGAGATTGCCTGACTGAAATACAGTACATGGAATACATTGACTCCAGTGATTATTGTGGTAATTTAAAAGTGAATGGTGAGTCTGGATCTGTCACTCTTGTAGAGTCTTTTAATCATAACTCTGTGGAGCTATCATGGGAATGGATTCTTTTCACATCACAGGAAGTATGCTTTAATAGCTTGTATTCAACTGTCGTTAAAAGATATTATCAGAGTAGGACTTCTTAAACATTCAGTTTTGCTCTAATATGAAAACATAAAAGCCAGTGTGAGTAAGGAAAGGGAAAGATGGAGAAAGCCCAGTAGGAGACACCAGCTGATGAGTGCTTCACATTGCTGGAGAATGGCAATAGGTTCTGGTTTGTTCCATCTGCGGTAAGGAGAAAGTCTAATTTCTGGTGAAATAAGTGATGATATATGTACTCTTTCAAAACTTTTTAGTCTTGATTCATTTCTCTGTCTACTAATTAAAGTTGCTAGTTTTGAGAAGATCATGAGGCATTATCTGCTTTTATTATAGCCCTCCTGTGTATGACCTGGTGTGTTAGATTAAAGGGGAAAACATAATCTTGACAAATCAAGGTGTCTTCAAGAAGTGTTCAGGTTTGTCCCTTCTCTGCAAGAAAGCTTTGATCTCTGAAGATGTAGAGTCTGCTACACTGGTGGGAGTTAAAAGGATCAGAAAGCACTGTGCAAGAGTGAGTTTCAGATTCAAGTCAGTTGTTTTGCCTTGGAGTCATCCAGACAGCAGAGAAGGATGTAGGCTTTTTTTTCTCTAGAATGCAATCACTTTTTTGATTAGAATAAATGAATGATGTCATGGGATTTTTCATAATGGAGAGGGAATTAGGGATGAAAATTCCCTGAGTGGTGAGTGATCAACAAGATAGTTGCTGCCACAACTTACATTTTCTGTAATGTAAGTTTTGTAACTTGACTTTAAACTCAAACCTAAATAGTACAGTACCTGAAAATATAACCCAAAAATCCACAACAATGATGTTAAGTGTAATGAGAGAATGAGTTACACCACCTGGAGTATTAGCAGCGTTGTGACCTTACACAAGCTGACTGGCATTAGACTGATATTGTCCCTCCTACAATTAAGAGTAGCTCTAATTAGTGCCTGAAAATGGTGAGACACACTTAAGTCTTTGAACATCTCAATGAATGAGAAATGAAAAGAAATGACAAGCAACAACCCCAAGCCTCAGTGACATGCAAGTAGAAAGTAGAACATTTTTTACTTTAACTTGCATAACAACTGGAAATAACAATTAAAAAAAAAGTCATTATTGAATTTATAGGTCAATTTTGAACTGGTGAGCTAAATTTCTATCTTCCTTCATGTCGTGGTTCAGCCCCAGTCGGCAACTAAGCACCACG
>VYZW01028739.1:160-15212 GCA_013401315.1 Balaeniceps rex
TTTTTTTTCCCTTCAACCTGGAAAGGCTACACAATGCCACGCGCGTCAAGGAGCCAGCCCCAGCTGGTGGGACTTGCAGGTTAAGGGGAGAAACAAATGCCCGGTGGGATTGCCTCAGCTGTGGCCCTGCACGGTGGTGGCCTGTGCCGGGGAGTGCTGCCCTGTGCCCGGCTCTGCAGGGGTTTTGCTATTTAAGAGCTATTTTGCTATTTATGAGCTTCTGAAAATCCAGTGGCTTGCTATCTGAGTTGTGCTTGGTGACCGTAGTGCAGCTGTGCAGGGAAGCTGTGTGCTTGTGCTTGCAGCTGGAGTAGGAAACTTCCCGGGAATTTGTTCTTCTACCTGCAGGAAGCACAGGCTGTATTTATCTCATCCGTCGTCTCTCGTCTATAATAAAGCGTGAGACAGTTGAATCCTAGTGACCCCCTTTGGTCCTTGTAGCTTCTCAGAGTTTGATTTTCCAGTTATCAGAGATGCTGAATTTAATTGTTCTGTGCAACCTTAAAAAAAAAACCCAAACAAAACATAGTTCAGCTGGAAATGAATAACCAGGCTGAAAGAGAAAGATGGGGTTTCCTTGGAAGACTGAAGAGGAGGTCTCTTCATCTGTTTTTCAGACAAGAAGGAAAAGACACATGAACTGTCCTCCTCAACAATTGCAGAAGAGCCTGAGCCCGTTTCGTGTGTTCTGCAAGGAGATGACATCCAGGCGCTTGCAATTAAGGTGGAGGACCTGGAGAAAGTACGTATTTTTACTGGTAGAAAAGCCAGCTTACCTGAAACTCTCCTTTTATTTTGTGTGTTTAACAGAGGATCCCATCCATTTACTTGAACCAAAACCCACTCTTGGAGTTCAGTTCTCATTCCATTTGTCTGTACTGCTTTTTATGACTTGTCAGATCAGGCTCAGTTGCTAAAAGTAAAAGATTATCGATCCTTACACAATCTTTTCAAATGGAAAGATAAGACGTCTTGCCCTTTCAAAATTACATTTCGAACTTTCTAGCCCAATAAGACGTAAAAGTTGTTTAGTAACTATTTCCACTTCCCTTCCAAAACTTGGGTCAAACTGTGTGAGCGGCAGCATTTGACACCAAGTGACACAGCAGAAAACTATTGGGAAAGTGATTTAAAACTTTTTCCTACCCTGGTTATGAAGCAGAGTCTGGAAGAGTAAGACAGTAACTAAGCTGGTATCTCTGCAGTCGTGTAACATGCCCTCTTAGGTGAGGAGCAGCCTGTACTGATATGACTTCTCTGTGTTTCCTAGAAGGCTCAGAAGGAATGAGGGTGAGTCAGTATGTACCTAATTGCATTGTGACTGTTTATTTTCTGAAGCTCCATGCTCCACACCTTCCCCATGATGCTGGGAGAATTCCAGTTAGGAGGAAATACCTTGTTCGAAAACATCGACCCAAAGAGACAAAGGCGGCAGCACGTTTCCTCGTAGCATATCCTGCTTTCCCAAAGGCACCCAGGAAACCACTGAGTTTTTCTGGTAGGGTTAAACTTCACGTCTTTGACTTTTGGTTTTGCCAATCCAGGCTTTATTGACCTGACTCTGGGATTGTTTGGGGTTTTTTTTTGTGTTGTAGGACCAGGACTGTTTGACGGCTGTGATGAGATTCTCCCCCATCACATTTTGGGAAGTCTCCAGGAGTTCAAGATGGAAGCCTTGGCCAGAGGAAACACTCAGGTTGGTTTGTGAAGTTACGAAAATGCTGCTGTGCGGCACTTTTCTAGAGGTGGAGTGCAGTGCCTACAGTACCTTTCGATGCTTTTCAGCACCTATCAGGAACAGGTCAGGCCTGAGGTGTGGTTTTCCCAGCCTCGTTGTACTCTGCAGGGAGGGCTTGCCTTCAGAGAAACTGCACCGGCAGGTTTTGAAGTCCTGTGTGCAGGAGGTCATGGTGGGAAGAATTACAGAGGCTTCCTCTTTCGTATGTGCTTCTGCTGATGGCGTCAGGCTTGCAAGGGAAGAGCTGGTGTTGCAGCAATGCCATTGCTCTAGTCTAATTACTCAGATAAATCCTTCCATTGTTTCTGAGTGTGTTCCTAATGCCCTATTTTTGTTCCTCTCAGAATAATCAGGTAAAAGTACTGTCAATCTGAAGGAATTCTTTTCTCCTCCATCTCCCATTCTCATTGTGGTGGCATCGTGTACACGGAGAGGTTAATTTAGCGTTTCCTTTCTCTTCAGATAGCTGATTTTATTGAGGTATCTCATCAAGATGTAACTGCAGCAGGTTTAAAAGAGGAGCATGGAGGACAGAAGAAGAAAAAGGTTTATCAGACCGCACTAGCAGAGCACAAAGCTCTCCAGAACTGGCACCGTAATATGGCAATCAGGAAAAAGCAGGAGAAATATTTAGGAGGTGAGAAAAGCTGAGGCCTTGTTCAGTGAAATTCTGTGTGCAGGTAGGGGAGTTCGATGACACCACAACAAACTGTAAAGGTCATAGCAGAGGGTGGTTAATCCTGTTGCCGTTGCATGTTCTCAGAGCTCCCCACGCTGCTAGTGCTAGTGGCCGTGGATGCTGTGGGGAGGTGAGCTGGTGGGTCTGGCTGGGGGAAAGACAGTGGGTTTGGTAGGGGACAGCGTAAAGGAGTTACACGTGAACAACAGGTGAAGGGTGTGCCCAGAAGTGCAGCACCAATGATTTGATGTTCCTTCTTTATAGAAATTCTTCAGAGGCCAGAGAATGAATTGCTGATGAGCATCTCGGAGGATTACAGGCAAATCCAGGAAGAACGTGACCTCATTGACCGGAGTCTCCCTGCCCTGTTTCCTGGAAAGGTGAGAGCCCCACTTCCTCGGCATCCTGATTGCTCTATTCTTGTGAAAGAGCTAAGGCACCGGTGTTCCACTAACATCTCTGAAGACCTCTCATTAGATGTTTATCAAAGCCATTCTAAGTCCTTCAGCCTAGAGTACAAGCAGAGCTTTCAGTGACTTTAAAAATAAAAACATGAACTGTGCTATCCATACAAGTCAGAAGAAGGTTGTGGTGTGCTTTGGCTCCTTGCTAACGAGCTGCTGTACATGGGCAAATGCCATTTCTTGATTATCACCAGAGATTGTCATGCACTGGGAAGTGGCATGGGGATGTGCTGCAATTGCTGTTCCAGGGACAGTCAGATCTAGTAGCTGCAGGTTTGAATTTTGGTGATTGCCATGGAGAAAGGGGAATGGGTAAGTCAGGATGATTATGGGAGTATCCTATGTTAAAATTATTTTTTTACATTTATAGCACTATCAAAGAATTTGCGTTTGTATGAGGCATTATTTTAATATCATTCAAACTTCATGTAGCACTAGATAGAAGAAAATTCTTCTTTTGTCTTTGACAGCAGCCTGATAGAAATTTTGGCTTGCTCTGCAGAAGGTGATAATTTATAGACTTTTTAAAATGTTCGTATAAGCAGAGTTAGACCCCTTCTTCTTTTTAGCTTCGAGTCACTGTGAAAATAGCAGGCAGCCGTATGCCTTTGAAAGCGTCAGTGGGAGCCTTGTTTCTGTCCTAGGGCTACCGAAGAGGAAGTGAGTTCTGGAGCCAGCCTGAACGTATTGGAGATGAACTCACCGGCCTGACGATGACACTGACTCAGAGGGAACGTGGCTACCCAGAGCCAGTCACTCATGTGGGGAAACCCCACTCTGTCCGGATGGAAACGGGTATGGAAATGTTCCAGAGAGATGATTCTGAAGAAAGGGGGTACAAGTGTGGAGGGAGCAGCAGAAAGAAACAGTGACTTCTGCGAGTACGGAGGCTCACATTATAGTTGTCCTTTCTAACAGCTGCAGCACAAGCTACTTCCCAGTCATCTGTTGGACCTCCTCTTTAAAACACCATGAGACCAAAGTCTGGCAGAGAGTGAAATGAATAGGCATGTGGGTATTTAGACAGTGAGCTCTCGTATGGGTATTTCCACAGGTCTGAAGCCTCCAAAGAGGATCCCTTTCCACCTAACCTGGGATAAGAGTCTTTTCCTGAAACATCGACGGCAGGAGCTAAAATCTGTCTTAGAGGAGCTAGATTTTTATAAGCCGGTAAGACTAGAGGAGCGAGGACATTCTTTGCATCTCTTGTCTCTTGACAGATGCTGTAGAGTAACATAAAATTGCCAAGAGCTGGATCTGAAAAAGCATTAGGAATCTAAAACTTAACCCCACAGTACTTATCTTGGAAGTTCCCACATTTCCAAAGGGCCACTCCCATGAAAGAGTTGTCTAGCCTCCCTAAGGGTTTCATGGAGTGGTCTAGGAGCTTCAGAATAGGACCCCAAACCAGCATCATGCAGCTGCCGAGACCTAGGCAATAAAAAA
Organism: Balaeniceps rex; assembly: GCA_013401315.1. Lineage (NCBI taxonomy): Eukaryota > Metazoa > Chordata > Aves > Pelecaniformes > Balaenicipitidae > Balaeniceps > Balaeniceps rex. The sequence goes on from VYZW01028739.1 coordinate 4,488, forward strand.
ACCTGTCAAGTACTGGTGTAGGACTTTGATTTAGTGCCTCAGGACAGAGGGAAGACATCTTTGCCCATGTGGAATACACACATCTGAAATAATCTCCTGAAGGCAGGTAGCCCCTCCTCTTAAAAACTGAACAAGCCTCACCCTTTTCTTTCTGAAACCTGTCTCTGGGGATGAGAAACGTTTGTGAAGGAGACTTTTCCCATCCGTGCATCATTTGTAGTGGGGAATGCAGTCATCTAGGATTCTTGGGAGGCCCAGAGTTGGTTCCTTCCTGTGTCTCTTAAACATTCATTGGATACCTCTAAAAATCATTGTAGGAGCAAGATATCTCCACTTTACTTGACTCAGTTGGTACATCTGTCTAGTATTTTAACTTCCTTTCTATTTTTCTGGATGTCCAGGATCTGGATGGACTGGAGGTCATTGGTAAAGGGCAGCCTTTCACATCTGTCTCAACAGAGCCTTTTCCACGTTCCACAACTTCTGAAGAGTCTGAAACGCTGTAAGTTTTACTTCATGGCAGAAATAAAGAATTTTGGGTATGTACTATCAGTCTTTAAGGGTATCCTTAACTGTCCTTGTCCAGAATCCAGAGGAGTGTCCACTGGGGCACAATAAAAGGCATATTCTAGTATTAAAGTCACCGGATTTAGGAATCAAGCAGTTCCCTTGTGCCTTGGGGCCTCGTGCCTAGGGAGCAAAAATCAGAGAAAAGTGTTTTTTTGAGGCCCTTCCTCCAGTCTTCCCTCTGTGTGACTCCAGAGCTTACATTAGGCAGGCTGGGGATTCTGCTCTAAATTACCTCCATCTGGCTGTCTTTTTCCAGCCTTCCACTTCCATCATCAATTTGCCTTTTTTCCCCGTCCTGTCCATCTGTAATGGGCACAACCCAAGGGCCTCTTCTCCTTATTCAGTCATATACCCTCGGCTTTCCTTAGGCAGGTATCATTCTTTTAATGTTCTGGCTGTCCTGTCCTCCTTGATGGTGACAAGTCGCTAGCTGGAGTTTACCACATCTGCAGGGCTCTGTCCCTAAAGAGATGACTATGTGGAAAAGCATTAGTTGGGATTATTTCTTATAGGGTCTTGCAAATCACCCCTGGTTCTCCCTTCTCTGGAAGTGAATTTCACACCATGAAAACGCTGGCTTTTGTTTTCTTTAGCAGTGACTCCTTAAGTGACTACCCCGATGTGGTTCCAGAAGCAGTACTGGGTCCATCTTTAGATTTCTGTGGCCAGCCTGCTCGTTGGATCAACTGCACCACTTCTTGCAGGGTAATTGTGTGCATTTTATTGTTTAGTCAAGCTAAGCCTGCTTGAGTTCCCAAGTCACAGCTGTACAATGAGTATCACTCCCAGGCCAGAGAATGGGGGATTTATTCTGAGCATAATAGAGTATCCCTGCGTTTGCTCCAGAGAGATCTAGAAACAGAAGGGGTTGCGCTCTCTGTGGTGCGAATCTCAGATTCCCAGGCTCTCTCTGTGTAATGGCCACTTCACTGGACCTGCCTTACAAGTTCTCCTACCAAGGCTCAACCCCTTATTTGTGATATGACTTCAGGCAAGATAAATCCTGCCAGATAGAGTAGAAAAAGTTATCTATGTCTTTTTCCTCTTCCCTGTAGGATGAAATTGGCATTGCTGCCCGGCTCACCTTTGAGACTTTGGCTGGTGAGAAAGCTGAAAGCTCCCTGACGGTGAGCAATGATGGCACAGCTGCCATCTGGTATAACTGGATGAGGCTTCCCCAGCAGATTCCCTCCAGAGAAACCAAGGGGAAGAGGATGCAGTGTTTTTACTTTGATACCAGACCAGGTATGAGAGCTGCTGATCTTCGAGGCCTTTGTATATAGACCAGAGAGCACGTATTCAGGAGTTATCTGAGATGCTGAGTCTGACTAATGGCAGAGCGAGCCTGTTAGGTGATTCTCCTTAGGAAGCCACCCTGGGCGTCAGAGCTGACTCACAACAAGAGAGGTGTGCGAGGCAGATCCCTTTCATGGGACTTAAAGGAAAGGAGGTTGCTCCTACTCTGAATGTAAGTGGGTGGAATATTGAGAGGTGGATCATTTTCTGATGTCAAACTGGGCATAATCTGCCAGAGAGAGTACTGAGCTTGCTGTAAAAGGAGCGTGCAGTGGAAATAACATTGGTTCAGTAACATGGTGGCTGGAAGTAAATCTGGAGGGAGAAAAATAGCTGGATGAAGCGTGATAACCAGCTAAGTTATGGGGAAAGAGTCTCATACAGAGATAAGGACACTTGGGGTGGGGTTGGAAAAGGGTCAAGTTAACCAGGTGGTTTCTTGCAGACTGATGCATTTTCTCTCTTATTTCAGGTGTAATTTTGCCTGGAGAAACTAGGAAGTTTTTCTTTCTTTTCAAGTCAGAGAGAGCAGGCATTTTCAGCGAGCCCTGGGAATTTAGGACACATCCTCTGTTATTAGGAGGAGCTCTGCTGCAGGTGACCCTTTGGGGAATTGCTGTGTATGAGGATAAATTGGCTGACCTCAGAGAGAAATTGGAGGTAACCAAGCATGTAGCTGGGTAACTGTGAGCTTTGAACTTAATATGCAAATAGAGGATAAGGGTGGGAGTGGATGACATGGTATTTTTATTGCTATGCAATTAGGGCTGAGAGTGAGATGATTATTTATTTACAGAGCATCTGCACATACTTGAACAGCTTTGCTAAATAAAATGGAAGAACTCTGCAGTCTATTGTAATGTTGTTAATAAAGACATGATTGTGTCTCCTAAACTGTTCACGTTGGTCCTTTAAAGAATGAATTTTCTATTGGTAATGAATTTCATTAGTTACTTAGCAAGGATGGGGTTATGTGTTGTACAGTTTGATATCAGTTAAGGTACAAATTGAAAATTACACTACGCTTCGGAAATTATAGTTTGGGGGAGGATTTGTGGGGTTTATTTGAAGAGCTGTTGTAAGTATTGCTCTGCTTAGCGGGGTTTGCAGTTATTCTTGTCCTTGTAACCCTGTATCATGTATACATGTGGTTACTAGCGTGGGTGTGAATTTCCTTGTGTGTCTGTATATGGAACAGGGACTCAGGGACTCACACATGTTGTTCTTGTTGTGGTGCCTCAGAGTGACCTCGCTGCTCGAGAAGGTGCTTCTATAGTAGAAGAGAGTCTGAAGGAACTTCTTGTCCGAATTCGGACCCCAGAGCGCACCCCATCTCCTGTGGGTGCCTGTGTCACAGAGGAAGAGTTGTTCCACCAGAAGAATCCCGAGGTGACGTTTGCCATTTCATGGACTACACAACTGAAATAACAGGGAGGGAAGACGTGTGGGGCTGCTGCATCCCTGGGTTTCTGGAGGCTGACATGGTCTGCCATGGTGGCATTAACAGTTAGGTTTGTAGGTGAAAGGCGTAGCTCATTTCACTATTTACCTTTTCCCCATTATCACAGTTGCATTATCAGCATCGAGTGGTAAAGCAGCTGCATGAACTATGGAGGCAGCACATGACTGTTCCTTCAGTCCTTGAGGAGAAAGTGCCCTTGGGCCAGAAGAGCACTGCGGAGGACACGCAGTACCAGGAGAGTACCTCAGAGGCTCTTCCTGCTCAGAACAGCACCGCAGAGGTCCCAGGCTGGAAGAACACACTAGAGGAGGCTCCGAGTCAAATGACGAACGTGGAGGAGGAAGAACCAGGCCCCTCAGGATGGAACCTTTCCTTTGAGGACTTTAAGCAGGTGGTCGCCGCTGTTCCCACTAGTGCTATGACAAGCTGATGGTGTTTTCACTTCCCTACAAATAGCCTGGCCTACCCCAGTGTGAGCCCACCCAAAGGTCTGCTTCCAATGTGCTGTGAGTTAGAGATGATTTACGATGTGTGTCACAGAAAAGCACTTCAGCTCTGCTGACCACACCCTCAGTGCTCTTGTAAAGAGATTCCCAAGAGAGACTTTGAGGGCTGTTGTCTGAAGAAGAAAAGAGAACCACATAATGTAATAGATATTTTAAGCTCTTCCCCATTAGCTTTCTGTCATCCCAGGACTGAATGCAGGGGGCAGGCTAATCCTACAGCCTCCTGTGGCTTCCCCAAGGGCTCCTCTCCTTGGAGAGTCTTTCCTATTCATCAGAGCACTAAGGGGGCACTCATGACAGGCTGTGGATAAAGTACAGACCTCCCTAGATTAAAGCAAGAGTGGTTTGGATTCTGTCAGCACAGTTTCTCTGTAGTGCTCTCTTGGAAATATCTCTGTTGCTTTTATAATTAATCTTTACTTCGGGGCCTTCTAGCTCGCTCGAATCCCTGTTCTCCAGCACACCTGTGAAGTTGCAAAGGGGCTTAATGTCAATCTAACTGGGGGGGTCTGGGATTGCTCCCCAGATTTTGGGTCGCGTCTGCACCTTAGCCAAATCCCGGCCGTGTAGGAGACCACACCTGGGTGCATAAGTGCCCAGTGCAACCTGGTCTCAGACTGGTGTCCAGGAAGAGGGTTGTGGTGTGCTCCATTGAGCTCAGGGTCAGACTGGTCATGAAGACTGAGAAGAAGCGCTCCACAGACCCTGTGTTTTCTCTCACATCAGGCTATAAAGTCAATCCCCAAGGAGGAGCAGCGAGAAGAAGCACTGACCCAGCTCAATAAGGCAGCGCTGGAGCTGTGTGTTGAACAGAGGCCAACTCAGTCAGACCTTTTGTATCAAACCTGGTGCGTTACCTTTGCAAGATAAAGCTTGTAAATGCATCACGTGATCAACAGCCTTTGCAAGCTCTGTTGCAAGCGTTGTGATTCAGAGTGCAGATAATTATGTGAAGTCTAGAAGTCGTCTTTACACTCTGTTTTTTTTATAGATTAGTTGTAGCAGCTGTCTAAGACCCAAATGCCATTTTTTTTTCTGGAGATAAGTTTAGAATATCACATTAATGTAATTTTGGGGAGTATACAAGATTATTTCTGGCAAAATTATTCTAGTCTACATTTATGAAACCTTTGGGTAATTTTCTGTACCCTTTTACTCAGATAACCCTCATACAGTCTCTCTGTTCTTTGCTCAGGCTTTCAGACTGTGAACATATCAACAGCTTCTTGTTGCCCCTAAGTTAGAAGGGTGCAGGTTCTTCTTGGTAAACACAGAGAGCAGGTCAATGCTGATTTACCAACATGTGTCATGTTGAAGAGCAGGAGATCTAGTTTCACAATAATATTTATGGGTCCATATAAGCCCATTGATTTGCAAACCATTGAGACCTCAGAGGGCTCAAACATGAGGGAAGTAATTTAGCTTCCTTCTGCACAGATTATTTGATTTTATTGGTTTCGTTGGACAGAGCAGCTCTCAACTGCAAGGTGCCTTCACTCCTGGGCACAGGGTAAAACAAGATGGCAATTGCTGTACTTGTCTCCCTTCTGATTCTGATACTTCTGTCAGTTTCCAGCTGTGGTGTGAAACAATTGATCGTCTGGTGAGTCACTCTCTGAAGCTGAGATCTCTGCTTGGCTTGCCTGAGAAGGACACCTATGTAGATGTTCCAGAGGAAACAGGTAAATGGTAGTTTTAGCACAGCAACTGTTTTCTGTGGACTGTTGGAAACCCAGAAAACGTGCTGAATTTCAACTGAAATGGCAACTTCAGCAGTTTCCCTCAAAGCTTTTGTAACAAAATGCATCAGAAAAAATGGCAGATTGTGTGATACCAATTGTGATCTGTGGTTTGGTGTCATTAAAAGACCACCACACAAATAAGCCTTTTAATTTAGCTAGATGTAGCCATGGTTTTCACACAGACCAACCCAGAAAACCCTATCTCACTATCAGCTGTCTTACAGACTTGTTCTGATACACATCTGAGACCTGTTCATTCCTTATTTAAACAAAATACTCTTCAAGGCATTGTTTTTCAGTGCAGTACAGCTCAGATTAATAAAAAGAGGAAAATACATTGCAGAAGTAATGTACTTCCACTGTGTGAGTACAGTGGGCTTGTCTTTCTGGATGTGAAAATGTTGCTTTTGGGTAACTGAAAGTCTCTTTTTTATTATTTTTTTATTTTTTCAGTGGAAGTAAAGCAACCTATAAAAGGAGGAAAGGAAGAGGGAATAACCACTAGGAAAGAAGATAGCAGGTCATTTGGTGGTAAGGATAAAGAAGGCAAAAAAAGAACAACAAAGACAGCAGGGAAAGAGGTATGTGTTGGGATGCCTGTTGAAACCTAAGTGCTGGGGACAGTGTGATCCATTCTGAGGTGATTTATCCTGAGTTTGAGCTGATTTCCAACCCAGTGAAAGAGGTGCTGCTTCTGGGAGGTGCATCTTGCAACAGTCTGAAAAGTGTTCTGACCTATGTCACTTTTGGGTTTTTTTTGTCTGTCCCTGCATAGGAACATCCAAGCAGCAGAAAGTTAAAAGTAAAAGATGAGAAAAAGCTGAAGTCTTCCACTTCATCGCAGGAAGTGAAAGAGGGAGCACAGCCCATGGAAGCTGTAACTACAGATAGAGTAGAACCTCCTCAGGAGCAGGTGGACCCTGTTTTGTTTGGGACATACCAGGAAAAACTTTATATTGAAGTGAGTCTGACCAAAGCTTATATCTTTGTTTCTTGGTTTTGTTCTTTGCTTGTGAGCCTACACTGAAGCTTAGGTGGAGAGGTAATCATGTTGTTGAACTCAGAAAACTGATAAACATATGTGTGTAATTCTGTAGCAAGGTAAGTGTGAAATACTAAGTAAAATGTCCTTTATTCCAGCCTGGAATATGTTTAACATAAATCCAGCCATCACATAGCCACATGCGGGATTTCTATCTGGGATGTCTTTAGCATGCTTGTGGGCTCTTGAGGGATCAGCAGAATTAATTGTATCTCAGATAATGTTAAACACACTTCATAGCCAGAAAAGTTATTACTAGAGCTAAGCGCTGTTAGCTGGCAGCCGCTTTTATGTGGTTGTGTGCGTGCCCGTACGTTAATGTGTGTGAGAAACCATCTCTCTCTCTCAGTCTCATCATCAGGACTTCTTCCTGTGTTTTCACTGCAACTAACTTCTGTTAATTTCTGCTGCAGGTTTACGGGCTGCTGGATTCAATGGTGAGCAAAATGGTTTCTTTATTTGAGGAACTAAAGAAAAAAGGTGCTCTAAAGTGGGAGAGTGAAGCCCTTTGTAACTAGAAATAGACTTATTTTTAAAAAATAAATAACCATATTTACACAGATCAAGTGGAGATTCTTCTTTCTGAAATGATGCACTGATTACAAATACTGGGCTGCCTCTTTTCTGACATGCTGTGATGTGAGACTGTTGCTAGATCATGTTACTGCTACAGATGATCGCTTGCCAAGAAGAGACAAGGCAAGAAATATCACAGCCTCAGAAACCCTTAAGAGTAGAAAATACTGGCATTTCTGTTAAAGAAAAAGAATTTAAAAGCGCCAGTCAACATGAGATATGTCTTACTCTTTGATTCTCAATCTTGCTTGGCTAGCAGGTGAGTGAGCAGAGAGCATCCCTTGTATTTGTGAGCCCAAGTACCAGGACAGTAACTAAGAAAAATCCATCCTATTTTTGATCCTATTCTTGACTGCTTGTCCAGTCTCCTCTCGGGACTCGCTGACAGGAGGCTTCTCTGAGGCATTCAGGATCCCAGTGAAAACGCACTATCCTAAGGGGTGTGCCACCCTGCCTGGTTTTGCACACACAAGTTTATTTCTTGTGCTGCTCTTGCCATCTCTTTCCATCCAGCTCTGTGTATACCCATGCCCCATTCTAAGCCAGCTCTTACTTGATTCCTTCAAAGACTAATCACTCTTGAATTAAAATGAGTGAAATTCATGCCATACATATTGTGATCACGGTTAGGCCTTGTGTTGGAGCCACCCATCCTGTCTCCGTCAGCCTGCGTATGCATCTGGGCTTATCACCGCTTTCTGTCTGGGTTTCCTTGTGCATCACAGCTGGAATGGAGCTTTTTGTGGAGGCTTCCCAGGTCTGAGTGTCGCACGCTCTGCAGCTGGGCTTGGGTCGGAGCAGGTTTTCAAGGCAGAGCGAGCTGGGCGCAGGGTCTCTCTTGACCTGGCATCAAGAGAGACCTGGCGTATGTCAGTGAAGTGCCATCTTCCTGCTAAAGCAGCTGGGCGGCATTCCCCGGAAAGGCTTTGGCCCTGGAGAGAAATGACATCAGTGTAGACTATTAATTGAGATTTGTGATACCTTTGGGGTTCTTACGCAGCAGATGCATATCCGTGCTGAGCATTGCTGTTACAAATTCTGTGCATCGCTGCGCAGTTGCACCAGGCATGTGTGCCTCAGGCACGTGCTCTTTTACATTGGCAGCCACACTGACACGCGTCTCGGAGCTGAACGTAGTGTAAAGTAACTGTTCTTCTGCAGAATTGTTTTCTTTTGCTTTCTCATTTTAGCTTGTGTGCTGTCTCTGGGGAGAGGATATATTCTTCCCCTTGGCTCCTGGCAGTACCACAGCAAAGAGCAGCTTATTTTTTTTGCTGTCCAGGTGAGGCCCCTCATGTTTGAGATGCTTTCTCTTAGTGGGGTGTGGGGGAAGCACTTTAGTTTCTGTGGAAGCCAGGAGCCTCTTCTGGCTTAGCAGGCACAAACCCACAAAGGGAATGTCTCTGCTCAGCATTCCTGTAGTGAGAATTTCAGCAACATTTTGAGAATTAGAAGGAAAAAGGCCTGAAGTTGGGGTGTGTCTCACAGGCTCTGACAATAGCTCCTGCCTCCCTGGAGATGATTATCAGCTTGTGAATATGCCCAACTCAAACAGCTCAAGCCATCTGTTTCTAGGCAAGAGGGAGTCTGCACGTTATAGAGGCAACGTGATTGTCTCAAAGGCAGGAATACTTTTATTTGGTATCTTTACCTTGAAAGACGGTAAAGCCCATTTATGAGATCCATGCCTCCAGTCCAGCCTATAGAAAGCAGGCTCCATGTATACCTCTACTCACAGGAAAACTTGTTAATACGAAAACAAGTAGATGGGAGTTTCATGTTAGTCATGTACCATGGAAGAATGTCGTACGCTGGTTTCTCCTTCCCTTCCAAGGGAGGAGCCTGGTGGCCCAGGGCAGGCGGGAGGCATAAGAACTTCTGCAAAGGAGAACAAATCTGAATGCTGTGAATAGTCTATTTTTTTGTCATAAATATTGTCAGTGCCTCTTACAGCCTTGGACAAGAATGTCCTCAAGGGACAAGGTACAAGCCGTGCACAGAAAGGGATGTGCTGGGCCAACATGTGCAATACTCTGCTGTCTGGCTGCTGCAGCTTTCTCTGAGCCAGCTGCTTTTTTTTTTTTTTTTCCTTTTGCATTGATTTGTGGAAGTTACATGACTGGAACTGCAGTGGAATTAGAGCTGGCTTCTACAGAACACCTTCAGAAACACATACCCCTCATTTACAGGCCTGGCGTGAGCTGAGTTGTGGGTCCTGTCATCAGAGCAGAAACCCTCAGGGCTGGTCAGCCCTGCGCTCTGAGGACACATGGATGCTCCGATCCCTATAATATCAAGTCCTGGCAGCCAGGCAAGGAGAGTATTCCTTCTCTTCTCCTAAAAGTGAGCATTATTTGTATTAGTGTTAATAATTTGTGTTGTGCTTGCTAAATAACTGAGGTGAGCGACCTTCCTGGCCTTGGGAGTTGCATACCAAACCCATCACGTGAGTCGGGGCCTGAAGACACCATAACTATTAGAGAGGCCAGGAAGGGGGATTCCAGGAAAATGCTGCAAGCAGAAGGCGACAGTGCGTTTCCAGAGGCTTCTCAATGGCAGAGGGGGTCTGGGTGAGCAGCCAGCTTGTGCCAGGGCTGAGGGGAATCAGCTTTAGAGCCTTGCTGGCAGGGTTGTGGGCCACCTAGCGAACCCCACGTTTGTACAGCTCTACTGCAGCTCGTGGGGTGTTGTGTCCCCATGGAGAGGTTGACTTTGCTTATGAAAAGCCAATGCCTGAAGAGGGGCAAGCTGGCTGTCTCAGCTGCCCGACACAGGTGAACCAGGAGCATTGGGAACAGAGGAAGAGGAAGGCTGGGGATCTTGGACAGTGGTTGCCTGAGCTGGGGTGTTCTCCAGGCTGACCTGGAGGATGGTTTGGATGCTGGAAGTGCTCTTCTTACAGGCTGCAGCTGGGAGTGGGACGAGATGCGCATTCAGCTTGCACAGCCAGAGCCTGTTGGGAAAGTCAGGCTGATGAGATCTGCAAAGCCCCTGGAGGCAGGCAGCCTCCCCGCTGCCTTCTCCCCACGACCCAAGGCAGGATCTTCAGTGTCGGGGCCTGGGGCAAGATGAATCTCGGCTCCGCGCTTTGCGCAGTGGGAGCATCCGCAGGAACGCATGATCCCCCTCCAGAATGTCTCAGCACACAGGAGATGCTTTCCATTATGGAAAATGTCAGTGATATTAAAAAGATTATATATATCCATAATACTTGAAGGCCTGTCAGTGATTAAAATGGAAGGCAGAGGCTGGGAGAGAGGGGGTGGCATTGAAACGATCGAGAGACATGACTTATTTTGTCATATCATCTGATGCCTCCCTCTCTCCCCCAGCCAGGCTCTGGGAGCCGTTCTGGAGCAGGAGAAGAATCCACTCCAAATTTAGATCCCGGCAAAAAAATTTTAACGAACCCAAATTGCAACTGTGGCCTTGGGTACCAGAGAGGGAGCGGCATTATGGGGAGGGTCGGCATCCCTCGGAGCCGCTTCCGAGCCCGGGGACGCTGATTTCTGTCTAAAAATAAGGGGGGGG
>VYZW01028739.1:24895-55758 GCA_013401315.1 Balaeniceps rex
CGGGAGGGGCGGGTCCGGCCCCCGGGGGTGGGCGGCTGCGGGCCCCGGCTGCGCCCCCGCAGGGCGGTGAGCAGCGATCGCTGCGGCGCCTGGCAGCCCTTCTGCATCACCGCTGCCTCTCCCTGCACCTCCCTAAACCTCCCCTGCACCCCGCCCGTACCCCCTGCGTCCTCCCTGCACCTTGCCCATCCCCCTTAAATTCTCCTGCATCCTTGCAACGCCCTGTACCCCTGCCTCTCCCCTAAATCCTCCCTGCACCCTCCCGAATCCTTCCTAAATCCTTTCTGCACTCTTAACCCCCTCCTATATTCCCCAACATCCTCCCTGCATCCCTCTGCATCCCCCTGCACCCTCCCTAAATCTTCCCTGCACCCCTCCTGCATTCCCTGAAATCCTCCCTGCATCCCTGCACCCCTCCTACATTCCCCTAAATCCTCCCTGCATCCCTATACCCCCTGCATGACTTTACAAACTCCCTGCACCCCCTTCCTGCACCCCTCTCGCACCCCCTCCTGCATCCCTGCGCCTCAGCCCTGCATCCTGGCCACAGCAGGAGGATCGCTCTGGTCCCCTCCTGTCCCTCGCTCCCCTCGCCGTGAAGAGCCTGTGCCGCCCTGCCTGCACCCTGACCCCGCACCTACCTGTGCACCCACGCGAGGGGATTTTCCTCTCTGAGGACGCACAGGTCAAATCCCGCAGATGCTGCTCCCTTACCCACGGCTGTCGGGTGACCGTGCCCCCAAAGGATGCTGGTGGTGGGCTGGGGGCTGGAGGGGAGGGAGCCCTGGGGATGGCAGTCCCCGGGCCATGCCTGTACCGAGCCGGAGAACAACAACCTTGCCTGAGCCTCCAGCAAGTGGGGAGGACTTTGTAGGGTCCCGGGGGGGGGCACAGAGGTGGACTGAGCCCCAGTGGAGCCACCCAGCCCTGGGGCTGAGAGCGGTTCCCCTGGCATGGGGAGCGAATGGAGGGGAGCAGGGAGCAGCACCCCGTCCCGGGGCCGTGCTGGGCACCTGCAGGAGCCTGGGTGAAGGTGGTGCTGGTCTGGGGCGTCATGGCTCTCTCCAGGGGCTGTGCTTCGCTGTGGTGAGCAAGGGAACTATGAGCCTGTTTGGCGTCGCAGGTGTACATTTCTAAGGGGGAGCGTGACCATGGCCACGGGGGGGGCAACCAGCCCCCCCAGCATCCCTCGTCACACCAACCGCCTGATTAACGAGAAGTCCCCCTACCTCCTGCAGCACGCTCACAACCCTGTGGACTGGTAAGAGCGACTGGTGCCTTTCTCCCCCTCTTCCTCCCCTTGCGTCCACGGGGCTGAGGGACTCGCTGCCATGGAAGTGATGACGGGCGAAGCAGCCTGGCCTCCTGTGCAGCTCCCTGCAGGCTCGGGGTCCATGCCCCTGGGCCAGCTGTGCCCCCCGCTGTCCTGGCCGCTCTCCACCAGGCAGCAGCTTCTTGGGCAGCTTTAGAGGAGCCCATGAATCCTCGCAGCAGTGACCCCTGAAGCTCCTTTCTTGTCTTCTCTCCACAGGTACCCTTGGGGTCAGGAAGCCTTTGATAAAGCAAAGAAAGAAAACAAGCTGATATTCCTGTCAGGTAACCAGAAACAAGACATATTTCATGTTCTCACGTGTTGTTCAGTAGGTGACCAGATAAGCTGGGCTGCGTCCTGAGCTGGTGTGTGAGTAGCCACGTAGGTAAGGGCGGACACTGAGCACTACTTCTCTGCTAGCAAGGGAGGGCCACATGCTTTAATAGCTCTCTCCGAAGATGGGCTGCATCAAGGACCAGAGTCCTTGACCAGATTTTAGGAGCAAGAGCTGGAGAGCCCAGAAGGCCCTGCAAGCCTCCATGCTTGCAGGAGGCCTTTCTCCTCCATCTCTTCTCTGGGGGGGGCAGCAGCTGTTGCCTACAGCAGGTTCCCCACCTCTGAGCGATCTCCCCGTAATGTGTGTCCTGCTCCCTGCAAAGGGCCTTTCCTCACTCGCCTGAGCTTGTTTTCAGTTGGCTACTCCACCTGCCACTGGTGCCATGTGATGGAGGAGGAGTCCTTCAAGAACAAGGAGATCGGGGAGATTATGAACAAGAACTTTGTATGCATCAAAGTGGATCGTGAAGAGCGGCCAGATGTGGACAAAGTGTACATGACCTTTGTGCAGGTAAGGGAGGCATGGGCAGGGCTCGGGAGGCTTTGACTGGTGCTCTCAAGATGAGGTACGTGGTCATGTTCCTCAAGCAAGAAGAACCAGTATGTGGGGTGGTCTGAATGGGGCCATGCATGATCACAAGGGCGAAGAGCAGAGGGTGCTTGTTGCATGACCTTGGTGCACCCGTGATTTGTCTTTCAGGCAACCAGTGGTGGAGGTGGCTGGCCGATGAGCGTCTGGCTGACTCCGGACCTCAAGCCCTTTGCAGGGGGGACATACTTCCCTCCTGAAGATGGAGTTCATCGCGTTGGCTTTCGGACCGTGCTGCTCCGAATCGCGGAGCAGGTAAGGAGCAGGAATGGTGTAGCAGGGCGTGCTCAACCAAAGGGGCTGCAGGGAAATTGGTCTGGGCTTGATGGGTGACTGACTTAAGAGGTACAGTCATGAGACACAGTGTCCCAGAGAACTGCCAGAGCTTTGGCTGGGTTGGAGATGGATTGGAACTGATCTGGGGAGGGGGACCGAGAACAAAAGGTGCAGTTTGGACTGGTGCAGTGCAGGAAGCAGAGAGAGAGAGAAAAATTGGAAGAACTGACTTTCTCACTCTGCATCTTAGTGGAAGGAGAACAAAGATGCCCTGTTGGAGAACAGCCAGAAGATCCTGGAAGCATTGCTACACATGTCCGAGATCCATACACGGGGCCAGGAGTCACCCCCACCGTCCAAAGAGGTGATGGCCACCTGTTTCCAGCAGCTCTCCAACTCCTATGATGAGGACTATGGTGGCTTTTCCGAATCCCCTAAGTTCCCCACCCCAGGTCAGTCTGGCCTCTGCTGCTGAGCCGCGCCGGGGGGCAGAGCCCACCCCACAGCCTCCCACTTTCTCTCTCTATTTCAGTGAATTTGAATTTCCTCTTCACGTACTGGGCCCTGCACCGAACAACTCCAGAAGGTGCCCGGGCGCTGCAGATGGCTCTGCATACCCTCAAGATGATGGCCCATGGGGGCATCCATGACCACATCGGTCAGGTAGGAGGAAAGCCTTGGGGCTAAACCCCTGGCATGCCCAGGAGGCATGGGGTGGAGGCGTGGGGTGGAGACGTGTCCACTTGGCCTTTGCAGGGGTTTCACCGCTACTCCACTGACCAGCACTGGCACGTCCCTCACTTTGAGAAGATGCTGTATGACCAGGGGCAGCTGGCAGCTGCGTATATCAGAGCGTTTCAGGTACGGCCGTGGCATCCCTCTGCGGGGGGGCTCACTTGGCACACTGAATGCTGGCTGGGGAGGGCTGGCTTGGTTTGGGGAGCAGCTTCAAAGCTTGTTTCCAAGATGTTGCCCATCCCATGGGCATGGGAGTGGTCCCATGCTCCCCTTCATCTACTGGTCTTCATCCGGACAGGAACGCTGCACAAATCCGTGACAGTTTAGCCCCAGGGTTTTGAGCATAATGCAGGAGGGAACAGCTTCTGGCTGGACTTTGCAAGAGTCAGCAAACACATGCTGCTGCCTGTGACCTTGGCGTAACTCCAGGGTTGCTCTCCAGTGCCTGTAGATTCCTATCAGAGATCTTACTCTGAATCCACCCCACGTTTAAAATCCCTGGACATTCAAATGTGTTCCCCCCACCTTTGCCAGCTCCTTAAATCAGAACCACTTATTATATCTCGCTGTGTCTGTTGCCTCCCCTCTGTCCCTTGTAACATTGACGTCTACTCCATGCCTCCCGCAGATCTCTGGTGATGAATTCTTTGCCGGTGTCGCCCAAGACATTCTGCTCTACGTCTCACGAGACCTGAGTGACCAGGTAGGTTGTTCCCTGAGCTGGGCCAAAGGGAGCCACTTAGCCTGCCCTGGGACGCGGCTTGGGGCTGCTTTTCCCTCCCTCCCTTCCCAGCTGAGCTCAGTCTGGGGCACTGCTGTGGCTCGCTGGCTGGACCGCCAGCCCAGCAGTGATGGGGAGCTGGCTGAAGGTGCTGTCCCAGTAGCTGGAGGGTCTCTCTGTTGCTCTTTTTCCAGGCAGGAGGTTTCTACAGTGCAGAAGATGCAGATTCCTACCCAACCACTGCATCCGGAGAGAAGCGAGAAGGAGCTTTCTGTGTGTGGGCGGCTGAGGAAATCCGGGCTCTCCTTCCTGACCCTGTCGAGGGGGCCACAGAGGGGACAACCCTGGGAGACATCTTCATGCACCACTATGGAGTGAAGGAGACCGGCAACGTGAACCCCATGAAGGTGAGGGAGAGCAAAGGCTGCCCAGTACTGGGGGCGTTGGTGGGGGACCCGCACCCCTGGGCATGGGGGGATGGCAGAGCAGCCCCAGAGCACGCGGGGTCCAACCCCTCCTCAGCCTGGTGGCGTTCGTAGAATGGGGCTCTCCTTTCAGGACCCCCATCAGGAGCTGAAGGGCAAGAACGTCCTTATTGTCCGGTGCTCCCCGGAGCTGACGGCGGCCCGGTTTGGGCTGGAGCTGGGGCAGCTCAGTGCCCTGCTGCAGGAGGGCCGGCGGAGGCTGTCTGCAGCCCGGGCGCAGCGGCCACGGCCACACTTGGACACCAAGATGCTGGCAGCGTGGAACGGTGAGAGGCGGCTCAGCGTTGGGGGTGTGTGCCTTGGCTGGACCCCGCTGTGGCTGCCCGGGGCCAGCGCGTTTTTGGGGGCTTGTAGCAGTGAGTCCTGCTGGGACTGGACAGCCCCCCAGGAAGGCAGTGGGTGGGCTGGGATCCAGGGCTGTGGGAGCACCTGGGGGAAGCTGCCCCACACCTGCAAGCTGTGGGGCTGTGGAAGGTCAGGATAAAGCTCTGGCTTTATTTTCCTCCCCTGTTGCCAGCAGAGAGCAGCAAAACTCTTCCCTGGCTCAGCCTGGCTCCCCCAGTTGGGCTCTGGGGAAGGGGACTGAGTTGGGGATTCAGGACCCAGGCAGGGTGCAGAGCCCATCTCCACTGCTGCATTAGCGGGGGGACCAGAGCTCTGTGTCCGTCTGTCCAGGTGTCCTGCAGCAGGTAATAACTGCAGTACCCCAGGCAGTGTTCCCAGCAGTACATGCCTGGGTAGCTGGGTCTGGAGCTGGCGTGAGCTGGAGTTATACCACGTCCTGCAAACGGGAGGACTCTCTTAAGCCCTGTTTCTGCCCACAAGTGAAAGCTCAGCTCTTGCTGGCCTTGCAGAGCTCTGTCCTTCTCTTTGGTGACAGTAAGGGTCTTTCTTAGTGGTTTGAACTGAGTGGAAGAGCTGATGACTGAGCCCTGACCTGCTTTGAACATCAGGGAGGATGAGCTTCGTGCTGAGCAGCCTTTAAAGGAAAGACCGTGACGCCCCCGCCGGTCCCTTGTGCCCCCCTGAGTCTGTCCCCGTGTCTGTGCCTACACAGGGCTGATGATCTCGGGCTTTGCCCAGGCTGGGGCGGCCCTGGGCGAGCAGGAGTACGTGAGCCGGGCTGCGCAGGCTGCTGCCTTCCTGCGGAGACACCTTTTCGACCCCACCAGCGGGAGGTTGCTGCGGAGCTGCTACCGGGGCAAAGACAACACGGTGGAGCAGAGGTGAGCAGTGGCACACAGAGTGTCTCTGGACCTACTGGCCACCCTGTGGGAGCTGCCCAGGCCCCCGGTGGTCCACGTCCTCCCCTGCTCTAGGCAGGACTGAACTTGGAGGGAGGGAGGCTGTTTGCCTTGCGCAGAGCTGCCTCTGGTGCAGTTTGGGATGGATTAGTGCCCCCCACCCAGTGAGGAGGAATTATGGTCAAATCCTTTTCCATTCCTCATCTTTGGGGCTGGCAGAAGTCTTTCCCTGCCCTCCCCTGCTGCCGCTCGACCGTACAGAAACCTGGGGCTGAGCTGTGTGATGACTTGGCCCAGTCACTGCTTATCTTGGACTGAGCTCTGAGGTGGCATCTCCTTGGGTAGCAGAGACCAGTAGGTAGGGCTTTGCTGGGCTGGAGATTTCCCACCTGGCCAGTGAGAGACCCTGATGCTCCTGTCCCATCTGCCACTGCAGCGCCGTGCCCATCCAGGGCTTCCTGGAGGATTACGTCTTCGTCATCCAGGCTCTCTTTGACCTGTACGAAGCCTCACTGGAGCAGGGCTGGCTGGAGTGGGCCCTGCAGCTCCAGCACATGCAAGACAAGCTCTTCTGGGACCCCAAGGGCTTTGCATATTTCTCCAGTGAGGCTGGCGATCCCTCTCTGCTCCTGCGCCTGAAGGATGGTGAGCCCGGGGACGTGGCTGTGCTCTGCATGGGTTATCGTGTGGGGCAGCTTAGGGAGGGCAAGGGTGGTGCCCAGCTGGAGGACCAAGCTGTGGGGTGGTGAGGCATTGGGCTGATGGAGGAGCTGTTGTCCCCTGCAGACCAAGATGGAGCAGAGCCCACCGCCAACTCTGTCACTGTCACAAACCTGCTCCGTGCAGTTTGTTACTCTGGCCGTACGGAGTGGGTGGAAAAAGCTGGGCAGATCTTGGCTGCCTTCTCGGAGAGGCTGCAGAAGATCCCGATAGCCCTGCCAGAGATGGCCCGGGCCACCGCTGTCTTCCATCACACCCTCAAACAGGTATGGGCTGGGGCTCTTGTGTCCCCTGTGGGACCTGCTGCAGGGAGGGGGCCTGGCGGTGGTGTGGGTGCAGTCACAGCTCTCTGCTTTCTCCCTCCTGCCACCCACGCTCTCCCCGGACAGGTCGTTATCTGTGGGGACCCCCAAGGAGAAGACACGAAAGAGATGCTGCGCTGCGTCCGCTCCGTCTTCAGCCCAAACAAGGTAGAGGTGCCAGCCCTGCCTGCCAGCCCTCCCCTGCGCAGCTGCTCCCCGCCAGCTGCCGTCACGCTCCCTGCTGCCGCCTGCATTGCTGGTGCCTTCATCCTTTCTCCCAGTGCAGCTGTAGCATCCATCCTCCTCCTCCTCTGTCTTGCCTCCCTCCTGGGAAGCATCCTATCCTTTCCATATTCGTAAGCACAGCCGGCAGGGCCCCGGCTGAGCCCCTGCACCCCTCTCCCTGGCACCCCAGCCCAGGGAGCGGCTGCAGCAGCGGCTGTTGTTGCTGCTGGCTGTTTACACTGCTCTCAGCCTGAGCCCAGCATCCCCAGCACGGCTCTCCCAAGGGAAAACCTTTCATTCCAGCGCAGATGTGTCATGCGGTGCGGATCCAGCCAGTGTCTGGGTCACCTTCTGCCTGGAGCCACCCTTGCATCCTTGGGAAGTGGCAAGGTGGTACCTCGCTCCGGCTGTGTTGTGGGTGTGGGTACCCCTGCCCGGGAGGGGCTGGCTTTTCCCAAAAGCTTTGCCCCCAGCTCTGCTGTCGCTGTGCGCTGGGGTTACCGCCTTGCTCTGCTCGTCTGCGTCCCCGCTCAGAGATGCATCACTCGGTGCCTCGCATGGAGGGGCTGTGCTGCCACAGGGACGGAGCTGTTTGCTGCCCACGGAGCTGGCAGGGAAGGGCAGCGTGGCAGCTGGTGCCCGTCACGTTCGGCGGGCAGTGTCCCTGCCCCGGGGACGGATGGCTCATGCATTGGCAAGGCTGCTGAGCCGAGGGAAGCGGGGCTGGGCTGTGGGCGAGGGGGCTGAGTGTTTCAGCCTCTGGACCGGATTCATCCCCGCCTGTCGGGGTCCTGGTGCCAGGGACAGGCATGTTAAGCCACAGCGCATGAGGAGCTGGCGCTGGGGCCAAAGCACCAGTTTCCCTCTGTAACCCTGGCTGGGGTGAACTGGGGAGGGCTGAGCCATCAGCACAGGATTCCCTGCTCTGTCCTCGCATTAGCTCAGCCCATGGAGGCTTTCGTCCCTGACCCTCTGCCTCCGTGCCCAGCGGTGTTGGTGGACAGTCACAACTTCTGCCTGGGAGCGTGGGTTGATGATGCAGCTCTCCGACTTTCCTCCGCCATCTCCTGTCCAGCAGCGCCCTTGGCCATGCCGGTCCCCGTGCTGCGTGCAAGGCCTCTGCTCCCGCGCTCTTCCTCTCTCCCTTTGAAGGATTACAGTGGGTGACCCAGTTTGCAGGGACAGGAGGGGACGCGGTGGCAGCGGGGAGGCCAGCGCTGCTGCTAATACTCACCTTCCTTTCCCCGCAGCTGGGTCAGCCATCGGTCCCCTGGGTCCACGTGGGCTCCCCAGGGGGGTTGCAGCCGGCAGCTTCAGGGTCTTGAGCAGAGCAAATAGCGCAGCCATTCCCTCTCCTCCCGTGCAGCCCGGTTCCCTCCTGCTAAGCTGGTGACAAGCCTGGCTGGTGGGGATGCTTGCTCCCCAGGGACAGGTCCATCTCCCCCAGGCTGTTGCCTTCCTTAGAGCATGGAGGAAGAGGAGGGCTGGGTGCTCTGTATGGATATTTCCGTGGCAGAGCAAAGCCACGGGGTGCTTGGGAGCTGCTCAAGGACAGGGGTGCCTGGCCGGGCTGCGTGCAGGGGGGGCTGTGGGTGGAGGGGTGCACGGGGGGCTGCAGCTGGAGGCTGGCAGCAGGCAGGGCCGGGGTCTGGGCATGCCTGTGAGCGTGCCTCCTGTTGTGATGGTGGGATGGATCAGGAGCTGTCCCGTTCAGCAGCCTGCGTGCGTTTGCTGGAGGAAGGAACGTGGCAGGAGGAGCTCTGCCGGGGAGGCTCTCTCCCCAGAGGAGCGCAGCCCCACGGGGGCTTCCCCGGTTCCATGCTCATTCCCCGCAGACAGCCTGATCTCTGGCAGTAGCGATGGCTCCTCACCTTGCAGAAGTGATGGAGAGAAAGGAGGAGAATCCCACTGCTCAGAGGGTCACGCTGCCTTTCGCCTCCCGACAGCCATCCCTCTTTCTGTGCTGCATCGCACAGAGAAGGGAGACACGGGTGCTCCATCTCCCACCCGCCTTCAGCCCCTTCCAGCTGCTCCCTATCTTTCCTGCCCCACATGCCCAAGGTGGAGCAGCCCCCAGTCACCCGCTCCGGGGACACGGCAGCTTTGGGAATGGGCTTTGCCAAGGAGTTGGGGAAATGTCACCGCCGTGTCCCCTGCCACCCCCGCTCCCTTGGTGCGGGCAGGGTGCTGGGGGCTAGGCTTGTCTGCAGGAACACAATTAATTAGGTCGTTCCAGTAATTAATTCCTTACAAACCTCACGTTGAAATCCTTGCTGTAACACGATGCTGATGATAAAACAGCATTGAGGTCGCAGGTTTAAATGGACCCCGTGTCCGGAGGAGCCCTTTGCCGCAGGCAGCAGCCGCTGCTGCGGGGATGCGAGTGCTCCGGGGGCGATGCCAGTGGCTGCTCCCCTGGGTGTCCCAGTGCCAGGGGCAGAGAGGGTTGGATCCCTGCTCCAGGCCTGGATCCCGGCTCCTGGTACAGATCCCTGCCCTGTTAATGGTCTTTAGGGTAATTATGAAAGATCCCATTATCTCCTCAGCTGCAGAGCCCTAGCCTGCCGCTTGCCTTCATCCTGGCCCCGCAAGAGGACCTTAGGGAGCTTGTGAGAAAAATGAATAATGAATTTCAGATTGGACATGAATTGGTAATTAATCACTCCTGGAATTAATTCCAGACAAAGGCGAGGAGGGGAGGAGGCTGCGGGGGCGAGCAGGAGGCAGGCAGGGAAACAGGCTGAGCCGGAGCTGGGTCAAGGCAGGGGCTGAGGGGGAGACGTGGGGCGAGGGGCAGGACGGGGCTGCAGCAGCTGTTGTCCAGGGCAAGGGCTTGGGGACACGGTGACCCCCTGGGGACATGGGGTGAGGGCAGCCCCTGCCAGGCACGGAGGAGGCTGCACAAGCGTCCCCGCTGGGTGTGGGTGCTGGGTTCGCTCCTGGCCCTGGGGCTGGTGGCAGAGGTTGCCGCATGCTGGGCAAGCAGTGCCGTGGTGGGAGGTGTGCGTGCCACCGCTCGGCGGGGGCGGTGGGAGCCGGGGTGGCAGCGTTTGGTGGTGGCATCCCTTGGTGGCGGCGGCATGAGCAGCACAGATGTGGCGAGCGTGTCAGCGCTCAGCGGGTGCCGCAGCGGGCACACGTGCAGGGCTGGGGCCGGGCATGGCTAAGGGACGGCCGTGTGCTCCGGCAGCGCGACGCTGCTGCTGTGCCTTGGGCCTGGGAAGGCTCTGCGCTTTGCTCACCCTTCACATCTGTGTCGGAACCAGGCTCCCTGCCAGCTCCTGGCCTTCCCCCTGATTAGCCCACAAGCCCTGGGGCTTTGACAAACATTTTCCCTTTCAGAAAAGCTAATTATCACGGCAGCCCCATCATCACCCCTGGCTGGTGCTGCCGTGTCAGCCGGGAGAGCCCCTGACCCGATAAGCAGTGGCTCGTCGGTGTCTGAGCTTTTGGGAAGCATCTGGAGGGCAGGAGGAGCTGGGCTGCAGGGTGGCAAGGGGCGATGCTGCAGCTGGTGCTGGGGTTGGGGCTGCCCCGGGCTGGGGGGTGTCCCCAGGGGGCTGGCTGGCTTGGGCAGCCCCCCTCCAGGCCGGCGTGCACCGATCCCTGTGCTTCATCCCTGGCTGGGGCGTCTGGAGGGGAAAAGGGAGGCAAAGCTGCCATGGATGGTGTGGACCATGGGCTCCCTGTGGCACAGCCATGAGGGGGACATGGCCACCATGGGACCCTGGCATAGGGCTGGCACGGGTCCCCTCGGCTCCCTGTCCCCTCCCCTCTTCGGGTAAGTGCGTGGGGGGATGCTGCCAGCGCCTGGCACGTCTGCGGGGAGGGAAGGACCAGCTGGCTGGCGCTGGCTGCGCTCTCACAGCCCCTTCTCCGGCAGGTGCTGATGCTAGCAGATGGAGACGGCGCCGGGTTCCTCTACCGCCAGTTGCCTTTCCTTGGCTCCCTGGAGAGGAAGGACGGGAAAGCCACCGCCTATCTCTGCAGCAACTTCGTCTGCTCCCTGCCCGTCACCTCGCCCCAAGAGCTGCGTGGGATGCTCTGCCCGTGAGCCCCTCGGCCCCTCTGCCCGCAGGAAGGCGAGGGGGGGGCAGACTGTCACGCCAGCTCGGGAACACGGGAGAGACCCGTAATAAAGCCACCCTGGGCATCAGCTGCCTCCTGGGTGGTTCCTGGCAGCGCCGTGGGGCTGTGCCCTGCCCTGCCTGCAGCAGATTGGGCTCTGCTTGCACTGCTGCTCTGGCAGCGTCTCGGCAGAACTGGCTCTGGTCCCCGGCGCTGGTTTTGACATAGCCAGGAGACACCCACCGAGGAGCATCTCCTCCCCCTGCACACACGCTCGCTTCTCGCCTCTTCTCGCTGAGGAAAAGGAAAACAAATTAAATATAAATCCCAGTGTTAATGGAGAAGTCAGATGGGAAAACTGTTAGGGTTCCTATAGCAACCCAGGGCAACATTGTCAAAAGCACCTGGATGACTTGGGAGTCAAGTGCTTTTGAAAGTGTTACTGGTTACGACAGCCGCGGTATTTTTCCATTACAGGGTAGATTGTAACATACATTAAGTTAATATATAGTGCACGCAGAAAACCTGCTGATTACCACGACTGATGAAAACGTGCCACAGGACCCAGCCTAAGCACTTCCAAACAGCTAAACATCCCTTCCTGGCTTTGCCGAGGGTGCAGAGACCTGGTACAGCTTGAGAAAGGACTTTTCAAAGGCTTGGTTTCTTTGTAAAAGGCCCAGCAGCCAGCTGCACCGCCTCCCCTGGGGCCCGCAGCGAGGTGGGGTGCCTCCCTGGGGCTGGGGCGGCTGGAGGGGGCAGGCGCCGGGGCTGGGGATGCCGGGAGCTGGGGATGCCAGCATGCCTGCGGCTGCCCCGGGATCCTGAGCATCCCTGTGGGTGGGTGCCCCTGCCCGGCACCACCCTGGCTGGGGATCCCCAGCGGGGATGGCAAGCAGGGAGATGTCCCACCTGCGCCTCGGCGGGGGTTGTCAGCCCTCCCTGCTGGGGCAGGAGCCGAGGGGCTGTGGACCCCCGAGCCTGCAGGCAGCGGGGCTGGCGGGAGAGCGGCCGACAGCAGCTCCGTGCCAGGGAGCAGGGCTGGGCTGGGCTGGGGCAGGCAGGGGCGGATGGCTGGTGAGGGGGGATGGCCAGGGTCGTGTTTCCAGGCTGGGTGCTCTGGGTGGGTGCTGCCGGCCGGGGTGCTTGGGGCTGCGGTTGCCCCAGCCTGGCCCCTGCCTTTGCTTGCAGCAAGTTTCAATAACAGCACAAGAAATAACCCCTAAAACTGCCTTTCGGCCAGCGTTTGAGGAGGGGGTGTTTGCTGTGAACTTCCCTGGCAAAGCCTAGGCTGGACCGAGGGTCTCGCCCATCCTCCCTGGGGGCTCAGCCGCATCCTGCTGACGCCAGCCATGGGGACGGTGCTGCCGGGTCCTGGCATCCCCGCACGCCGAGCAGAGGGAGGTACCCACCCCAGCAGAAGCGGGATGCTGTCACCAACCACACAAGTTCCCTTTGCTGCAGCATAAACTTTATTCTCTCTTTCCTCCCGCCTGTCCTTCCTCCTCCTCCCTGCTTCCAAACAGGCAAGTGCCATGTTCTCAGCATCCCTCTGACACCCTGGGGCTCCCCCGGCACGGCAGCCCGCACCCTGGCTGGGGGGATGCTGTCATCTGGCAACGAAGCAGCACCAAGCCGTGCTGCCCGATGGCTTTCCAGTGGGTTGTGCCAGGATTTGGGGGTAACCGGCCAGGAGAAATGCCTTTGAAGTCAAAGAGGAATTTTGCACCTCATCTCGTGAATGCTTTCTATGCTTGTGGAAGAGGAGGGGGTTTTATTTTCTCTCCTCTCTTGGTTTTAAAAGCTGAAGTGTTTCTGGAAATCCTGCTGAAAATTGCTGGTTTGGCAGATGGCTGGCTGCTTTCCTCCAGTGTTTTTTTTTTTTTTTTTTAAACTTGGCATCTCTGCTGCAGGGATTGATTTGACACCCGTCCTCATGAGCGCTTGGAGCAGGTTGGTGCTGTGTTCATGCCAGGAGAGCATCCTTGGAGAGCGGGGCCAGCGCTGAGCACCCCGCGGGGAAGCCCAGACGTCTCGGGCCCCAGGGCTGGCCAGGTCCATGTGTGGCAGCCGTCCCCGAGTTGGCATGGTGCTGGGGGCGATGTGCCAAGCACATTTTGGTGCCCGCCAGCTCCCACGGCACAGGCACTGGGTGCCTTTCTCCTGCACCGTCTCGCTTGTCGGCGCGACTCTGTAAGCAGCTGCCGGGCAAAAATGTGCTGTGAACCTCTGTCAGGATGAATTGGGCTCACCTCTCAGAAAAAACAAAACAAAAAAGGAAGAAATGCTCTCTGTAATAAATAACTGATGTTGTGGCACCTCGGTACTCCGGGCGCCTCCGCCTCGCTGCTGCCTGGGAGCCGGTGGCCCCATCCTGTGCGGCCCCGTGGGTCACACTCCCTGCCCCGTCCCCGGAGCCACCCGGCTGCTTCAGCCCTTTGGGTTTGTGGCCTTGGCAAGGGGTGTTTTTGCTTGAGTTCTGTTGCAACACCCCCTCACTGGTCCCCTCGGTGTCCCCCGGCTGGGCTGGGCTCCGGGGCACCCATGGGTGCTGCTCCTCAGCAGCAGGCGGTGCCGAGGGAGGGCCTGGCTGCTGGAGCTGGCACGGCCACGGCGGTTAAGCCCTCCCGGCGATGCTTCCTTCCTCATTGCTTTCCTGTCGCTAACCCACTGATTTTGCCGCAAATGCCTTTGATTTGCTGCAAGTGTTTTCCGGTGCAATTAATGGGAGATGGGGCTGGCAGGGTGCTGCCCAGCTGGCCTGGGCTCTCGGGGGATGATGGAGCGGGGTCTCGGCACCCAAAGGTCCCCTGCCACTTCACAATATCCATTTTCCTGACCCCTTCCCGTGTTTCCTTTGGCAGTGGATGTGGGGGCTGCCGGGGACTCACCCCAGGGCAGCACGGGACTCCCCTTTCCCTGCCGGCGGGGAGGCTCGGGGCAGCAGGAGGTGGCATCCCACGCTCCCCCGAGCTTCTCTCCAGCTGCAGAGCTCTCCAAAAAAACCCCCAAAATGCATTAAATAACCCACGTGCTGCCCCACGAACGCTTGGGTTTGCCAGCAGGCTGCTCCGGAGGGCGCAGGGTGGGTTTATCGCTCTGCCTGGGGCTCTGGGCTTGCCTGGAAGCCCCCAGCAACCGTGGAAGGGGAGAAGCAGGTTTTCCCCTTCCTTTTTTTTAATGAAAAAAAAAACACAACCTTTCAACACTTTAGTTTTTAACTCTTACATTGGGGGATCTGCAGTGTACCCCATCGCTCAGCCCACTGAGGCGGCTGATGCCCATCGTGCCCCTTCGGGGGTGCTGGGGCACAGGGTGGGAGGAGGCAGCGCCGGAGGTCAGCACTGCTACTCTAATGAGGCTTTCCCTCTAATTAATATTCCCCAGCAAAGCTGGCACTGGTTCTGGGTCTCTCGGCTTTTATCTCCGTTGGCATTGATGTGACATCAATGGGAGACGGGGCTTTGAAAGCTCTTTGTTATTTGCGATGTTGCATCTGTGGGAGAGGGAGGGTGGAGAGGGGCGTCCCCCAGCCCGGGTCCAACCCTGCCTCGGTGCCTGTCCCCTCCCCGAGACACACGTGGGGGTGCAATTTGGACACCCCTTTTTCCAGCCCCTCCGAGAAGGTACATTGGGCAAAATAATGAGGTTTCTGCACCCAGTTGCTTCCCGCATGGGTGCCCAATTCACACCCGAGCACGCAACTAATTCACGCGTGAGCACCCACTTAGGTCACGCCTGAGCACCCGATTGTGCCATGCTTGGGTGGCCAATTAGTCAACACCTGGGCACCCAATTAGTCAACACCTGAGCACCCAATCTGCTCATGCCTGAGTGGCTGATTAGCTCCTTCCTGAGCATTATTTTGGGCATAAACGGGCAGGTTTTGGTAGCTGGGGGCTGTAGTGGTGCCAATGAGGGAGGAGGTTGGGACAGACCAGGGGCTGGTCACGGCTGCTCTGAAAGTGATGGAAAAGCCCCATGGCACCCCAAAACACTGGGGGAGCCTGCAGCACCCCAGTGCAGGCAGATCTAGGGGAGGGCAGGGGCAAGGAGGGCAGGAGATGTGGGGCTGGAGTCCCCCCATGCCCGTCCTGTGCTGTTGACCCAGTTACTCCAATATTCACCCAAAGGGAATTTGCAGCTGGTGTGGTGAGTCCCCCAAATTGCACACTCCTCCCCGGGGCATTTCGGGGAGCTCACTGGGGTCCCCTTGCACAGGGAGGTGGGTGGAGGGCACGTGTTGGGTCCCGGCCATCATCCTTGCAGGATCTGGCTGCATCCCGCCGGAGCACCCACAGGCAGCCGGCTCCGCTCCCCCCTCCCCGCCCCAGCACACGCAGATGTTCACGCCATCCAGCTCCAGTAATTCCAATATTCCTGACAAGTGAATTTGCAGCTGAAGCTGGCCAACACTTGCTCAAAATGTGCCTTTTTTTTTTTTTTTTTTTTTTTTTTTTCTTTTTAAACCGACTTTCCATGCAGATCGGTGCCAGGGACCTGGAGGCAGTGCCAGACCGCGGCGGCTATGGGGGGGGCCCCGCTTGGCTTGGTCACTGCCTCAGTTTCCCCTCCCATGAAAGCGTGTCCTGGCTGTTCCTATCCAAACCATCCGCCACCCCCGTGTGGCCCTGGAGCGTGTGCCCTGCTCGGCCTCTCCCACAGCCACCGTGTGCTCCAGCTCCTCTTTTGCCAGGATAAATTTGGGATTCTGAATGCTGCGTTTCAGGGCGGTGCCCCCCAAAATGGGGAGCGGGGGACCCCAGAGGCAAGGTAATGGCTCTGCCCTCGCAAGTGGGTTGGTGTTGGGATGCTGCTGGGGGCAGTGAGCAGTCGGCACGATGGGGAGGTGGAATGGGGATGCTGCCTGCCTCCCGCCCAGAGGGAGAAAACACAGGCAGGGTACAGCCGAGCCGTTTAACACCTATTTTTTACTGGGCAGAGAGGGGCAGACACTCTCCAGGGACTATGAAGGGGAATTTGTAGCCATTCCCAGGCTGGCTGCCGTGGCCAAGAGCACACGATGAGACATTTTAGGGACCATCATCCCCACGAGATGCTCAGCCGCTCCAAACGGGCGCTGCAGCTGCGGACCGATGCTTTTAACCAGCTTTAACACTTGGAGACCTCCCCCTCCTGCCTGGCAGCGCTGCAGCAATCTCATCCATTCCTCATGGGACTGTCACCCTTGGCCACCGCTGGGAAGGCAGGGAAGGATGGGAAGGGGCGGCTGGGGGCCCTGCAGCGCCCGCGGCACGGCGGGAGGGCAGCAGGAGCCCATCCGTGCTCATTAAGGGTTATGCAATAAACACTTGGCCATTACACGGCTATTAATCCTCCTTTAATATGGTTTCAGTATTTACTGACCACAGTAACTATTGCATTAAATTGAAATTAAATGTGTATTTTGGAGGCTTGACAGAAGGGCGGAGGAGGATGTCTGGGGACGTAGGTCCAGGTTTGTGGGTGCCCGGGTGGGAGGGGGGGTTTGGAGTGCACAGAGGGACCAGGACCCCAGTGGGTCCCAAATGGCTTCGTCACCCGCGTGGGGCTGTCCCCCAGGTGCTGTGCCAGGCTGTCAGTCCAAGCAAGGTGCTGGTGGCATCTCCGGTGCCTTCGGCGCTTTGTGAGCTGCTAAATTCTAGGCGAGAGATGCCGAGAGCAAAGCCTTGGTGCGGGCTCCCGGGGAGCCTCGGCTGCTCATCAAAGGGGACCAGGCTCCGCTTTTCATCTGGGGTTTTATTCACAGCTCCAGCAGGGCTGAGGCTGCTCCTCTCCCCTTGGCCCGGTGTGTTTTGGGGTTAACCCCTTGCGCGCTGCAGCCTGGCAGGAGCACGTAGCAACACTTAATGGTATCAGCGAAGGCTGGAAGGGACCCCGGGGCTTGGGGAAAGCAGGAGCCGGGCGGCGATGCCTGGGCTTTGGGGCCAGCTCTCCCGCCGGCGCAGCAGGATGGGCCCCAGCCATAGGAGCCAGGTTTCTGGCTGCAGCGCGGCTGTCCTGAGGCCGCTTCCCCCGGTGCCTCGGGGCTGATGCCCGCTGGTTTCTTTGGGGGCTTTACCCACAGACGAGGATCCTGCATGTCCCTGCCCGACCCAGCACTCCCCTCCCCGTCCCCGACACCCATGAATCTGGGACAGGCAGAGCCGGGCTCGCTGCGATTATCCATGGATTAAAGGCAGCTAATTTAGTCTGAGTTACGGAGGCTAAATTGGATCGATATGTTGGGGTGAAGCACATAAAAGCAGAATCGATAGGTGTTCAAAAACGCAGAAGACGGGCTGTATAGCTCTATGGGGTGATGCTTTTGGGGCCGGGGTAGTGGCAATGCCTGAGCGGTGCGGGGCCGGGAGGAGACGTGGGAGCCGGTGGCAGGAGATCCCTCGGGCGATGCACGGCAGCAAAGCAGAACTGCAACTCAGCACAAGGCTTTCATCAGGTTTTTGCAGCTCAGCAGGCTGGAGGCTGCCGTGACAGGCGCGAGCTTCGGCTCTGTGGGATTCGAGGCACGGGTTTGACAGCCGGCCCCCACCCGTGCCGGCGTGCTCACCCCCGCGCTTGCTGGGGACATCACGGCTGCGAGGAAACTGGTTTGAGGTTCAACCAGAATTTGGGCAGAAGCTGGCTTGGGCCATCTGCAAGGAGTGCACCAACCGGGCATCCTCATAACTGGATGGTCGCTGGTGTAAACTGGGGATGTCCCAGTGGCCCCCAGGGTTTCTGAGCCCCCGCGGCCACCACCAAGGGCTCAGTCTGTCTCCCTTGTGCTGCCTTCTGGCCAGGCAGTGTGGCGGGCAGCAGGGTCCTTTTTCAAGCTGACAGTCCATGAATATTTATAGCAGCATATTAAAAATGTCCACCGCATCCAGAATTAGTCATGGGTCCCTGGATAGATGCAGGGTGCTGGGTATGGTGGCACGGCTGTCACCCCCAGCTCCGCGGTCAGGTGGCAGTCGTGTGGCCCCGCAGCTGGGGTGTGATGGAGTGGGGGGTCCCCGTCCCTCCGGGGCTGCGTGAGCAGCTCTCGGGTCCTGTCTTTGGACCAGACCCTGCTCCCACATGTCACCCCCTCATCCCTCTCGGGTGCCTGCTCAGGATGCTGGCACCACCAGGCTTTCTACCCCCCTCAGCACCTCTTCCTCACCATCTTGTGCTTTAAAACTCAGGTTTCAGCGGCTGTGACCAATGTCTCCATCGGTTGCCAAGGGGTGCAGGAGCTGCTCCCCCCGCCACGTGCCGGGGATGCCGGCTGCCTCTGGGATGTGCAAAGCGTGGCCAGCACAGTTGCATTCATCTCCTGGAAAAGCAGGCAAGAAAGGGAATTGGTGTTTTGGCGAATGTCTGGAAATTAAAGGGGGAGAAAAAGGGGACAAAGCTATTTCCCAGCTCCTAAGGGGTTGGCAGGGATAACAGAGAAAAGAGCAAAATGTAGTTTAGGAAGTGTATACAAAGACAAATGTGCTGGAGGGGGTCCCGGTCGCAGTGCGAAGCCCCAGCCTGAGCGTCGACGCAGGGTCGCACTGCAAGCCCACCGGGGCTGGCTGTGTCCCGGCAGCTCGGCCCGAGGCTGCGGCAAGAGCGGGTCTCCCCATGGTGTTTGGGGACCCTTCGGCCCATGGGGAGGCTGGGCCGGGGGCTAAGCTCTGGCGGGGGAAGGTCTCTGGCTTTGCTGTCTCCGTCTGTAACTCCCCATCGCTCTGACCGCCCTTCACCCCGGCTCCGGCCAGGGCCCTGCGTGCTCCCAGCAGGGGCTTGTTTCACCTGGAGCGGATCGCTACAGAATTAAAGCCTCAGTTACTAAGGCTCAGCCCTGGGGGGATGGTCCGATGCCGGGGGTCAGAGCCTGCGCCGGTGGGCTCTGTGGGCTGGGGGATGCGGCTGCCGGGCATCCCCGAGCACCTCCACGCACCCCTGGCCCGAGGGGGCTCAGCCCCACGGGAGGGTTCATCGGGTCGGGGACCTCCTGTCAGCGGGTTTGTGGGGATGGGACAGGCTGGGGGAAAGTTTCCATCCTCTCCCCACGGAAAATGTGATCCCCACAGGTCGGGCATCCCTGCAGGTCCAGGGATCCCATGGATCTTCTCCCTGCAGGTATGGGATCCCTGGAGATCCGGGATCCCCGCCAGCACGGGCAGGACACCCATCCCTCCACTCCGAGGGAGCAGAGTCAGCAGCAGGCGGAAGGGATTCTGCTCATGAGCCTTGGCAAAGTCATAACTTAAATTTATTTCACCCCCCCCTTCTGTATTGCTGTTTTCTTCACTAAATGGCATGTTTTTCATCTGTTGGCAAAATGAGGATCTTTCCACATGCGGTGCCCAGGCCAGCCAGCGCTGGCAAGGGGACAGCCAGGGGGGGCAGGGGGAGGAGAGCCCCGCGCCGGGGGCAGCAGGCAGGGGCAGTGAGGCACAGCAAAAGGAAGCAGGAGACAAAATTAGCAGGAAATCAGGCTGGAAACGTGCCCCGGGGAGGGAAAGCTCGCTGCGGCACGGCTGGGTTAGCCGGAGCGGGGCAGGGGGTGGGTGTCCCCATCCCTTCGCTGCTTTGGCAGAGCCCTGCTGCCCCCCCCCCCATACAGGAGCAGGGTTGGGGGGGGCAGCGGGGACTTGGGGTCCTTTGAGGCTTGCAAAGCTGAGAAGCGCAGGCAAAAACCCCTCTGGGAAGCTGCTGTTCTCTCTCCACACCACCTCCCCTTCTGTCTGTCTGGCTGCCCTTTTGCTCCGGTCTCCCTCATCCCACACTAATGATGTCCTGATTAGTGCCACTAATGAAGGGCTGTGGGACGGATCCTGCGCTCATCTCTGGCCGAGTTCCTCACGGCATTAATGAAGCCCTAAAATCCCTTCTAGCTCCTGGGACAGGCCCCTTGCCTTGCCCTTGGGAAGGGCTGCGGTGGGGCAGGGGATCCTGCAGCCCCCCCGCAGGGGTACAGCACCCGGGCTTTTCCTGAGCCGCATCTCCATGGCAACGCTGAGAGATGCTCCTGAGGGATGCTCTTGCAAGGCCACCGAGGGGAATCCCAGCAGCCTGGGGGCTTTGGAGCCATGCAGGGTCGGGGAGAAAACACCTGTCTGGGCTGGGAGCACGGCTGTGTGCCTGTCCGTCTGTCTGCCCACAGCAATATCCCTGCGGATATTGCGCAGAGGCACTGCTTGGTCTCGGCCCCAGCAGCAGCCACTTAAAGCCCGCGTTGGCACGGCCTCCCCCGCTCCCCGGCCTCGCCAGCGATGACGAGCATCTCCCAGAGCAAATAATTACGGAATTAACCCCATGATCCTTTCAGCCCCTAATTTTCCAACCCTGACCACGTCCTTAGCTAGGCTTCAGCGAGCAGAGGGATAGAAATCTCCAGCCATTTCCATAGCACGGCACCAGCGCAGCGCTTGGCCCCGAATACATATTTCTCTGTAACACCTGTCTTTCCTTTTCACCGTGTTTTTTATCGCTAGGCACATTTGTATTAAAGTAAACACAGCCCCGGAGCCGGGGTTCAGGGGTCCTCGTGATGCATTGGGACCGGCGGGGAGGCCGGGATGTCTGCGGCTGCTTCGCACGAAGGCGCGGGGTGGTTTGCAGGGAAGCGGGATGGATCCCTGGGTCTCCTTCGGGATGTCTCGGGGCAAAAATCAGCCCTGCAGAGGAAACGCAGCGCTGTGCCGGTGCTCGCTGGCCGGTTGCTGCAGGATGGCGCTGCCTGCAGTGGGGCTGCCCTCTTCTCCCGGAGTTGTCACCTTTGTCCCCCCAGGCTGTGCATGGGGGAGCTCAGACTGCTCCCCTTCATTTGTTGCCGTTTATCTATAATTTAGCACGGTTTTTAGTTATATTCTAATTGAGTTTCATGTGTCACAGCGTGTCTCAAACAGAAAATATAAATATTTAACAACCTCCACTGGTAATAAAGATTCACATTTGCCTCGTTCTGGTTCCCAGTACATGAATATTCTGCACCACGCTCCGCGGGTATTAACTTCATTCAGATTTCTCCCTGGTTATGCAATATAACGGTAATGACAGATAGAAGCCATATCTTAAAAAAAAATATAATCAAAACCACCACCAGCAAACCAGTTTGATGTCATTAACTCCCCTCTGCTGGTTAGGGGAACACTAATATGTTCCCTTTCATTGCTGGCTCCTCCGTGCGTGCAAGCGCCTTGTGCCTGCTCCAGCAGCACTGTGGGTGGGAGCTGCCCCAGTCACACCAGTACGGGCGAGAACTGGGGCATGGGAAGGGCAGGGGCAGCTTGAGGGGACAGGAGGCGTCTGAGGCTTGGGTCTTGCAGGGCGAGGGCTGAATGGAGCCTGGTTTGGGCTGAAATAAAGCTCGGATCGTGTCCCCGCTGTGCTGCCACTCGGGCAGGGATGCGGGTGAGGTTGGACATGAAGCGAAGCATCGCTGGTCCCTGCCTGGGCTGGGGCAGGGCTGTCACAGCCGGGTGCTTGGACGATGAAACGGGCCGGGGCCGCAGTGGGAGGAAGCCCCGGGTGATTTTTGGGTGGTGGCTGCTACCCACGAGGACAAGCTGGGTCTGTCCCGAGCTAGCGGGACCCAGGCACTGCAGGAGAGCAGCTCTCGGGGCAGGTCTCGGGACTCGCTGTACCGGGGGTGACCAAGCACCGCAGCCAGGTCCGGTGTGCCGGGGGTTGCCCAGGTCTGTACCAGGGGAGACGAAGCCGTTTGGGCCACAGCTGGGTCCAGGCTTCCCACCGAAACAACCCCCAAGCTGCCTTTTTTACCATTATGAATGGTTTAAGGCAGGGCGAGGCTGCCCGAGCACGGCAGCTCTGGCACGGCAGGAGCAGCGGCAAAGCGGAGGCGGGGGACGGGCTTCCAGCCTGCCGGTGCCCTGCGCTTTGCTGTGGGGCTGCCGGGAGGTCGGTGTGGGGCAGCTGCCGGTCCCTCACCCCCATCCTTGTGTGGCCTGGGGACTCGGGCTCCTCCTTGCAGAGCTCCCGCAG
Organism: Balaeniceps rex; assembly: GCA_013401315.1. Classification (NCBI taxonomy): domain Eukaryota; kingdom Metazoa; phylum Chordata; class Aves; order Pelecaniformes; family Balaenicipitidae; genus Balaeniceps; species Balaeniceps rex. The sequence goes on from VYZW01028739.1 coordinate 46,871, forward strand.
GAAAGGCTGGAGCTGCGAGGGGCTCAAAGGCCGCCTTGCAATCGCCAAACCCCCTCAGTGCCTCGAGAAGAGGGGGGACAGGGGGTCACACTGGGCTGGGACCAGTGTGCAGAGCACAAGCAGTGGCATGGGGCTGGCACCGGGCTCCCCTGGGGTTATGGGGCTTCGCAGCGCTGTGCCCCCCGCTCCAGCCCTGCACTCATCCCCTGGGCTCCCTGCACCCCACAGCGCAGCCGGGTCCCCACCAGCTCTGCCCTTCTCCCACTCCGGCAGCCCCGACCCACTGGATCCGGCACCTCTTGCACACGTGAATCTCGTTTTGGCCCCGCGCAGCTCCGGCCGTGTGCGCTCACGAGGGCTGGGCAGCCCCAAACCCCTTCTTTTTTGCCCCATTCAAGTGGTGACCCTCGCAGCCTGCTGTGCCACCGGCCGGGTGAAAAGCCCAGCGGCAAGCTGCTCGTGTTCCCTGGAGGTTCATTAAGGTAATTATGATTCATGCCAGAGAAAGGCCATGGACGAGCTGCGTGATTCAGCTAAATGGTGTTGAACCGGCTAAAAGCACCCCAGGTACCGCGGCACCCCCGCACCGGCACAGCGAGGAGCAGCTGGAGCCGGTGCAGAGGAGGGGACCACACCGAGCAGCCGGCACGTGGCTCACAGCCGGGGCCGCCGCGCTGCTCCGCCACCTCTCGTGCCACGTCCCTCGCTCGCACCTCGCGCGTCCACGCGCGCACGCCTCGCTCGCGTGCGGGCTCGCCGGCGCGGCTCGCTGGGTGCTGCCTCTTGGCGGGGCTGGGCTCGACAGCGAGCTGTTGCCTGGGTTTCCGTATATCATGAAGATGTTTCAAGCTGCTGAAAATTCAAAGTGCTGTTTTAATTACGTGCTATGAGGAAAGCAGCCTGAGTCTTGGAAGGAGGCTAACAAACGGACTGCCAGGATATTTTCAGTGGCAGAAACCCAGAATACATCCCAATGTATCTTTAAAAGGGAAAAATGTCAGGTTTGTCTATGAAATAATAACTAATAACCTATAAACAATGGCTTCACTGTCCACCTTGCTGCTGGGGGAGTGATTTAGAGCTGCCTTGTCTATGTGAAACGAGAACATCTGCTCTCTGCTGGAAAGAGGAGGAAGATCTCCTCATCAGCATTAAATTTAAATGAGCCCGTCTTCATTTGCACGCTTCTGCGCGCTCCGGCTCCTGCAAGAGGGTGACTGGGGAACGCAGGCTTCGGCAGGGTCTCAGCGAGCCAGTTCTTCCTCCCTGGCTTTCTGAAAGTATGAAAATCAGACTTTTCTATGCAAAAACGCTCCGCCGGGCGTGGACCCACCCATCGCAGCCCCACGAGCAGCCGGGTGGGATTGAGTCTCCCCCTGCCCCAGCGCTCCGTGTTCAGCATCTCCTCCCGGCGGGGCCACCCGCACCCCATTTCCCGCAGGAGGGCGAGGACAAAGCGTGCCCCCGTGTCCCCGTGGGTGCGACAGAGAAGCCCTGCGCTCTCGGTGATTTAGAAATTGCTTTAGGGGTAAACGAGGCCAGGGTGAGCCCCCCCAGCACCTCGCAGCAGGTACCCGCACGCTCTGGCCCGAGCACCACCGTGGCAGGTCTGCAGCACCCGCGGCCGCCCGGCTGCCCCGCTCCTCATCGGCCACCCGCATCGCAAGCTGCCAGCAGGCTTCGGCACGTTCCACATTATTTTTAATTATATTTTATTTTAAAGGGCCATTAATTACAAAGATTTCCCAGCAGAGGCCTTAAAAAAAAAAGAAGGAAAGGGGTAAAAAAAAAAGCCCCTTCCACATCAAGGGTTGTTGGGGGTGAGCTGGAAGATGAGTAACGATTGAGAGGGGTTTAAGCAGTGAAGGGGCAATGTTTGGGGTGCAGAAGGCCCAGCGGCACTCAGGGGTGCCCCCAGATCATGTCCAGGCTTGCCCGCGGGTGCAGAGCCCCCTCCCCAGAGGAAGAGCACCCCTCCCAGCCAACCCACCCCTCCCAGCCATCCCAGCCATCCCAGCCCGCAGCTGCCAGCTCGGGGCAGTGCTCGCTGCTGAGCTCCCGCCTGAGTCCCGCTGCGCTCCGTGGGACGGAGGGCACAGCTCTTGCTCGTGACCCAGCATCCTGCTGGCTTGGCAGCGTCTCCTCTCCCTCCGCAGATGCTGGGTTGGCCCCGCTCTCCCCCCCATCCTGACCCCTCTCCCCCCGTCCCCCCAAGGGATGTGTTTCTCCGTTCCCCTGCCCTCGCTGCTATTCACTGCTCCTCGGAGAGCAGGAGACATTTATGCCACGTCAGTCGGTCCTTTTTATCAGTGCCATGTGCTCGTTTAATATTCGTTTATTTTAAAACCATTTGGGTCATTTGCTCCCCAGCTGGTGGGGGAAGCCGCAGTTTCAGGACAGGGGAAGGGGTGCAGGGGGTGCAGTGCCCCCCCAGACCTGCCGCCCGGGGCTGGGAGCTGGGGGACAGCATTGTCCCCTTTGGGGTGGGATGGTGACCTGGCTCCACACGGCAGCACAGCCCTTGCGAGGGGGTTTGATGAGTTTGACCTCCACGACCTGGGGCTCAGCTGGGGCCATCGCAGCCCGGGCACTGTGCGCTGGGAGAGTGGGCTGGGAAAACCTTTACTAGGGCAAATTCTGGTTAATCCTTTATAAATGGACCAAGACCTGGTTTGCTCATGCCTGGCCACCAGCTGCCGTCCTCTCCATGCCCTCTCCTCCTCCCACATCCACCTTTTCTCAATTAGTGCTTGCTCAGCAGGTGCTAATCACTGCCCCAGCTCCTGCCTCCCCCCTGCCGTCCCCCGGGGCAGGAGGTTGCCCAAAGGTGCTGCTGCAGCTCTGGGATGAAGGTGTCCTCTGGCTGGAGCTCCTGAGCACTCAGGTAAGAGCCCAGGCAAAACTGTCCTGGTGAGACCTCTTGTTGGCGTTGTGCACCTTGTGCTGGGGCGGGGGAGATGGAGGTGCCCTCGGGTGCCTCTGGCTGCTGTGAGTTCCTGGGTGGGGAGCTGGGCGTTGCTTTTCTTGAGTCTGGAGTCACTTGGGAGGACTGCGGGGTGACTTGTGGATGTGCTGCTGCTGCTTGGAAAGTTTCCTTGCAAACCTCTGTGTGCTATGAGTGAGGTTTCAGTGCCCTGATCCCTGCCAAGGCCAAGGCTGAGCTCTGCAGCCCATCCTCTGCCTGGTGCGAGCTGGGCGTTCGCGTGGCTCTGCCCTTCCCCTTGCCAAATCTCTCAGCTCTGTTGGCTTTCTGGCACCTCGTACCCTTCCTTCCTGGGGCCGCCCTGAGCTGTGGCGATGCCTTCCTGGGCTCACTGGGGAGCTGGAAGCGCTCGCAGCAGTGCTGGGGGCCAAGGCGGGTGCGCTCAGGAGCACCACGCGATGCTCACCGGCGTCCCGGTGCTCGGCAGCGCTCGGGGATCTGGGGCTCGGCAACAAGCGTCTCATTTCCCTCTTGTCTTTTCCTGTCAGACAAGATTTGAAGATTCAATTAGAGTGGGAGCCGCTGATAGCAGCGGTGCTGGCGTGCCGCTCGTGCCCTGCGCTCGCACTGCATGGTAACCAGATGAAAGCTGAGAGCGATGCAAGGGGGTGGGGAGAGGAGGGTGTTGGAAAGGGAGGCTCTTGGCTGGCAAAGAGCCTGGGAGAAAAAGCCAAGAAATGCAGATCTGGGGGGGTTGAGGGATGGTTGGAGGCTCAGGCTGTGCTCCAGCCCCTGCAGCTGCAGCCTGGTGCCCGCTCAGGAGAAGGGCTCCCAGGGCAGCACTGGGCTGGGGCAGGGGAGACCGGCTCTGAACTCCCCCCGTGTGTGCTCAGTGGGGTGAGGATGGGTGTCGGGGCAGGGCTTGCTTGCCCGAAACCTCATCCCGCAGAGCTGGGTCTCCAGGACAGCTGCGAGAGTGAGCCTGGAGCGGGGCTGGGGACTCAGTGCCGGAGGGGAGAGCAAGGCAAAGCCTCCCGAGTGCATCATACGGGGAGCTGCCTCAGCAGCGGCAGAAGGCTGGATTTCAGTCAGGGATTTTTTCCCCCTTTCTGAAGGCTGCCTCTCCCTCAAAAGCTGTGCTTCATTTTACACTAATGCTTCAGAGAGACGTAGAGACCATCTGAGCCGTTTGCTGAAACGCTGCAGCCTTTGATGCGAAGCCTCGTGGCTGCTTGGCAGGGCGCGGGGACAAGGACAGGCGCCGGTCGGAGCCGTGGTAAATGCGAGAGGGTGCTGAATAGGGCCAATATCCAGTGTGGCGTTGGGTCCTTGCGTCCTGTCTGGGGGAGCTGTCTGGGGCTGATGGACCCTTGCTCCTTACGAGGCTCGATCTTGCCACTAAAACACCCAGCCTACCCAACCAGGATGGTCTTGGAAGGATGATTCCATCCCCTCTTGACGTTTTCTGGAGGTAATAGCGGTTGTTAAGGAAAATGCAATTTTTTTTAAAGATGGGGGGGCAGACAGATTTTTATTATAAAATTATATTTTTACTATAAATTATATTCAGCTCTCGCCAAGTCGGAAGGTTCAGCCGCGCTGATGCTATAGCCCCAAGCGGCTCAGCCCTTGCAGACGTAGCAGTTCCCAAAACTCGGGCCGTATTCAGGCACAGATCGATTGTGTACCAAAAAGTCAAGGTGCAAGCATTGATCATGCAGGGTAGCGCTGGTCATCAGCCAAAAACAAGCATTCCCCAGCCTAAATTATTAATTCCTCTCTGCTCACCAAACGGATTGCGCTGGCCGTATACGTCCCCTCTGCACAGTGGTTGTGCTTCATGCCATAGTATATTTTCCCTCCAACTACTTGTCTGGCTCTTCCCTTAATAAAGATTGAGAGAGATAATAAAAACATTCATTAAAGGCAGGGGGGGGGGGAAAGATGAAGCCATGCTTGTAGCCTCTAGCAGTTGGTTTCATTAAGCAATTGCTTCTCCCAAACCCTCCACGGTGGCTCCCAGTGGTGGTATCCCGCCCCGGGGTTTGGGGACACGGCACTGGACTGGGAAGCCCCGGGATGCTCGGGGTGGAGGCCATGGCACCGGTGGGATAACTGAGGAGGGCAAGAAACCATTTGGGTGATGAAAAAGGGAATTGGCAAAATTAGCTCTTGGGAAAAGGAGCTGTTTGGATGGGGTTATGCAGGGTTAAGGTGTTATCGTGTGCTGTGTCAAAGGTGGGGCTGGTCTCCTGCTCATCCCAGGTCCTTAGCTGCTCTCCTAAGACACGAATGTGCTCCTTCAGCTGTGGGCACGGAGGGGTGGGAGCAGCCTGGCGGGGCTGTGCCACAGCTGGGGCTGGGAGGAGCAGGGGGGGACACCGGGGAGGGAGCGGGGGCTGCACGGGGCTGGGTTTGGTGGGTGTCAGCTGAAATACGGTGACCGGTGTTTCTCAGGAGGTTAATTTGCTGATGGGGGCAGCCAGGAGCCCCCCTGCGCAGCAAGGGCTCTGATCCCACAGCACTTGCTGTCACTGGTGGGGTGGGGGAGCAGGGACGGAGCGGGCTCGCTGCTGTCAAAGTGCTCTTCAGCAACGCCCGAGTCTGTAAATTGGTTGTGGGAGGCCTGCTCTGCCCCCAAACTGTGACATCCAAAACAAAATGTGTGTTTTCTCGCCGGTTCCAAGGCATGAGAAGAGCTTTGGCTCTTGTTGCGATTTATCACTCAGCCCTGAGCCAGATGCCTATATGGGTTCAATCTATAGCTCCCAGAACTGATAGAAATATTATCCTGTCTTATTAAAATCACCCACAGCTACTGCAGCTGTATGTCAACAGCAAAACAAATAGCGACTAGTTCCCATCGGATTGGAGCCTCTCCGTTGAGGCTGTCTTCAATCCGCCTCCTGCTAAAATGGTTACAGATGTAGGCTTTTCCCATTACAGCTCCTGTACAGTGAATCCAAATCCCATTACCACGCCAGAGCCGTCTTTGGTGAGCATCGGCTCGGCTAAAGCTCCCCCGCTGACGTGAAACAGAACTCGTGGTGCTTTTCCTAGAAGTACTGCTGAGCGAGAGCGCGGGGCTGTGCTCCCCCAAAGGGGCCCTGAGATGGCGGGGGGCAGCTCTGCTGGGGGGGAAAGGAGAGCAAGAGGGCTGTGCTGGGATAAAAGCGGGGCTGCTTGCTCCTCCTCAGGTGGCACAGCCCCTGTCCCTGCCGGGGGTCTGCTGAGGAATTTGGGGTACATCGCGTCCGCTGCTGGAGGCAGAGCCGATGTTGCGGTGTGTGAGCCCCCTTCCTCTCGCCCCTCCAGAAACACCACCGCCCTAAAATTCCTGCCGTCACCCGAGCTGTCCCTGGCTCACCCCCTTCCCTCTCTCCTGTGCTATCTTTGGTATAATTAGGAGGCCAGGACTGTGCGTGTGAGGTGAATGTGACCTCATTAGTTTCTTACGCTGTATTGAAATTTCTTCTCATTTACATCCCCAGTCCCTAAATGTGCAGCTCTGGTCTCCGGGGTTGCTTTCTGCTGCTTTCCATCCCTCTCGCCAAGGCTCCAGGCCGGAGCCATGTTCCCTCTCCTCGGCTGATCCCTCCACTTCTGCCTCGAAGCTGAATCCCACCATGTGTTTGAGGAAGACAAATTCCTGGTCTACCCTGGGTGGGTGGAAAGGGCTCCCTGGGGAGATGCCCTGGGCTGGGTCAGTGCTGGGGGGAGCTCCTGGTTTAACTCCTCTGCCCACCCGAGGTGAGACAGCAAAGCTCTGGGTGTTCCCTCTGCTCCGCTGCTGGCTGAGACAGGGGATGACAACCGTCCCAGCTGGGCAGCGACAGGCTCCATGCTCTCATCCCTCTAAGATCCACAACCAAGACTGCTCTTCCCTGGCAAGAGCATCCTTACCTGTGTTTGCTGTAGTACACAAATGCCAAAATCCTGCTAGACTGGTGCTGGCTTGATCCTCCTGATGCTTCCTTTTAAACTTAGAGGATGTATGGCTCTGTTGAGCCTTTCTTTTCCTGTCCTAGTTGGAGGGGGAGTGCTCTTTGAGATGGGAAGGTTTGCATTGTCTCTCCTGCGTGATGTGGGATCCCTTTATAGGGCAGGTATCTTCTAAAGCAAAATGTTTTCAATTCTCACGGCGAGCATAACTCTTGAAAATGTACACAATAAACAAAACGAGCCAAATGTAATTAAAATGGAGACCGCATATAATCTGGTAACCCACTTAGAGGCTCAAAGCTTCAGCTTTTAAAAAAATGTTTGCTCCAAATCCATTTAAATAAACAGACCGACACACAAAGGCTCTCTGTACATTATCAGGATACAAAGAGAATCGGATCAAAAGCAGCTGTGGCCAGGCTGTACATATGTAGCGAGGAAATTGCTTGATCTAAGACTGCACCTTGCACATGCAAATGTGTTTGTGGACCTTTCCGTGAATTGCATTTGTACAACGGCTGAGCTGTTGGGCTACTGGGCTGTGCTCTGCCTGGGACAGCAAAGGCTGGTGTTACCCACACTGCAGGAGCCTTTGCTGGGGAAGCGAGGGAGCTCCCGGCGTGTCGGTATGTCTGCTTGCTTTGGCAGGAGAGGAGAGTGGCAAAAGACCAGCTGAGCTTTGCCCTCTCCATAGGTGCAGATGCTGCATCCAGAGGGGTCAAACACTCAGAAATGTGGAAAAGAAATGGGAATCCCCATCCTTAGCAGCCATGTCGTGGGCTCTCCGCTCACCTGGTGTCGTATGTGCCATGTGCTGTCACGCTTCTGTCCCCCTGGGCTTGCAGCAGGGTGTCCTGGCGATGTGCAGTGGGGCTGTGGGGTTTGCATCTCCTCTTCTTCCCAGACACCATCTCTTGCAGTTCTGCAGCAGAGCCCGGCTGGCCTTGAAGTTTTGCCAACAGCCGTGTGGTTTGTCTTGGGCTGGACAGCACAGGCTGTGAATCCGAGATCAAGTGTGCTCCCAGGCCAGCAGGATTCAGCCCAGAGAATGCATTTTGGGTCAGACGAGCATCTTCCTATTGCTCTCACAGGTGGTTTTGGGCTAGCTGGAGCCTTTGGGAAGGGAATGATCATAAATGTATAATGTGGGGGGCTACCAGGGAAAGGTGAGAAAGCTATTTCTAAAGCGGCAAGAAACCTTAAGCATTAAGAAGCAGGGCCTTGGCTCAGCCTGCGGGGAGGTCTCCACTCGAAATGAGTGGCTTCTGCAGAAAAGCCTTTACCCTGGTCCTCCCGATCGGAGGTCTCTGGTTTGCGCCGTGGCTCGCCCCCGTGTCCCCGGCCCGGGGGATGCTTGCGGCGCGGTCCCCGCCGTCGGGGCCGGGAGTCGCACCGGCAGAGGGAGCTCCGGCCGCGTCCTCCGAGCAGGGGGGACAGGGGGTACCGGCTGCTCCCGCGGTTGGGGGGCGGCGGGTCCCCCCCCGCTCGGGGCCCGGCTCCCCTGGCAGCTGCTGGCCGGGGTGGTGCCCCCGCCCAGCCCAGGGGCGACCTGCTCCGGACGGGGTGGCCCCTCCGCCAGGAGCCGGGGGCACACGGCGGTGACTGACATGCGCCAAGCCCAGCAGCGCTGTCTCCGCTCGCAAGCGGAGGGGGACATGGCGGGGGGCAGCCGCCCGGGGCCCTGCAGCAGGGCGGGGATCTCGGGCAGGGCTCGCCGGCGCAGCAGCGAGGAGCGGAGCCGCGGCACTCGGGAGAGCGCTGAACCCGGGGCTGCCGGCGGCTGCAGCTGGCGTACGCCTCGCTCCCGGTACCGGCTCCTGCTCCCCTTGGCGCCGGCGGGTCTCCCTCGCCTGGGGCTCCTGCCTGACCTGGGGCTCCTGACCCCCTCTCCCTACCCCTCCGCTCATCGGCTTCCCCCTCTCCCGGTGCTGCAGCGGGTCCCACCGGCGTCTGCCCCTGCCTAACGCAGCGCAGGGCTCCCCCGCACCCCCGCCTCCAGCGCTCGGCACTGCAGGTCCCCCCG
>VYZW01028740.1:0-37989 GCA_013401315.1 Balaeniceps rex
AGGCAGCTGCCATTTGAAGGTCGTAGGGGAACACACCTTAAAAATAACCCTGGGTGGGGGGGAGGGAGGGAAATCCCGCTCCTGCACGCTCCCGCTTTCCGGGGGCAGAAGAAACCTGGGGGGTTTTGCCCCATCCCTGCAGGCACCGAGCCCTGCCTGCCCCCTGCCTGCCCCCGGGAACCTCCCTTGCACCTCCAGCCCTGTGCAGGGGTAGATGCGGGCAAGCCCTGCCTGCTGCTCGCCCCTTGCCTGCACAGGCATTGCCCCTCTGCCCAGGAGGTTTTCCCAGCCCTGCTCACGGGAGAGGAATTTGACGTTGGCAGGAGGAAGGGGTTATGTCCCTGGTTCCAAAACCGCTTCTCCCCACCGCCGGTACGCTCCAGCTGGGAAACCCTGCCCTGCCTGCACCCTGCCCTGCCTGCACCCTGCCCAGCGCTCGCTCTTCCATGAGCTGCTTATGGGAGCGTTTGGGGGACCCAGGGTGGCTTTGCAGGGCGCTGGCTGTTGGGTGATGCTCTACGGGAAGGATCCTCCTGCAATCAGGAGATGCTTTTCCCACACAACCGGTTGTGCTCCAGGGTGTCGGGAGAAGCAGCAGCTCCGGGAGGAATTGGAGGAAGGCTGGCCTCCTCCTCCTCTCTTTCAGAGGGGAAGAAGTCCCAGGGCCTGGCTGCTCGCCAGCGTGCGACCTGCTGTGTTAAATAACCCAGAGCTCTTCCCCATCCTCCTGGGGTTCTGGTTTGTGGGTGCCGCGGGCCGGCTCCCCTATTTCTGCGGGGCAGCGGGTGCGTGTGGGGTGTTTGCCCGGCTTTCCCGGCAGCGGTTATTCCCCCTCCTAAAGAGCCAGATGCAACTTTGGTGTTTCCGAGGAGGCTGCTCAGCCTTATTGAGAAGACCATCAGGTGCGTGATTTACTCGTGCAAGTGGCGATAAATATCGCGGCTCCCGGCGATGCCGCGCGGTGCATCGAAGGGCAGTTTATTAAGCTGAATATTGCGCTTTGCCATTGATCCGGGGAAGCCTGAGCTCCGCCGGCAGCTCCCCTCCATCGCTGGGTGCCCATGGCGGCGAGAGGTGCGTGCGGCCGTTCTGGCATCCCCAGCACCCGTGGCGGGTGCAGGGGTCGGTTGCATGGGTGCTCGCTCCCCCCAAATAAGCTTTTCCCCCTTCCCCATTTGGGGAATTGTAGTTGCCGGCTGGTGGATGGCGATGCAGACGGTTGCTGGCATTTGCTGAGGATAATTAGGCAGGAAAGGTTACAGGCTCGTTAAATGCCAGGGTGGGAGGTGATGGGATGCTGGGATGCTCCTGGGGACCATGGGGCAGGTCCGGGGCTGGGGGGAGGCAGCCCAAGGGAGGACGGAGGCTGCTGTCCCCATGAGGGATGCTCCAGGGGACATCGGGCATCCTCACCTGGAGGGGACCGAGGTCTCTCCTCTCCCCTCCTTCTTTTCACTGAAGCTTTTAAGTCATTCGGTCTCGTTGGACAAAGTCTCGGCTTCTCGCTGGGGTCACCGGGATGGGAAGCAGCGACTTGGCACAGCTCTGGTGCATCCCAGCCGGCTGCTGTGATAATGGGATGGGGGATGGGACCCCTGTCCCCCTGGTGAAGTTGTGCAGGCAACTGGGTAACGCTGTCTGCAAACCCTCTGCCGGATCCTGGTCCCTGCCAGGAGCCCTCCTCCAGAGCAGCACCTGGAGAGTGAGTTAATATTTGCACTGCAGGGACCAGACAAATAACTCCGGCTCCCGCTGGCACCGAGCCCACGAGCTCCCCGGGACGGGCCCAGCGCCGCGTTTCCCTGTCCCCGGCCCGGGGGAGCACGGCGGGACAGGGGCTGCCGGCCTCAGTCCAGGGACGTGGCGTTGCTGGAGCATTTGGGAACCATAACGGAGTCTCCCGGGACTCAGCGCTTCCCTTTGATCTCCTGGCGGCTGTGATCCCTCTTGGCCCCGGGTTTGGAGAAGCTGGGATGGGTCCCGCTGGGATCAGTCCCTTTAACCCTTTGCGTGCCTCTGTGGGAGCGCTGCGGGGCAGGGGCTGCCTCTCCCGGCGAGATCCGATCCTGGCAGTGGGTTTTCCCAACAGTGTCACGGACACGCAGGTTTGGTTTTGGCCGCAATTCCCCCGGGCTGTAAGGCTCACAAGCTCACCCTGTCCATCCCTGCCGATCCCACCTCCTGCCTCATCGCTTTGGAGCCGCCTGTGGACCACTTGGAGAGAGGACGAGGTCTGGACCTGTTTGGGAGATCCAGGCAGCTCGGTGGAGAGGAGGCCCTGCATCAGTCGTGCCCGTGGTGGGGGTGAGCTCAACCCCTTATTAGACACCCGAGAATCCAAGAGTGGGCTGCTTTCTGCGCAGCCGGGAGAGCTGGCTGCTCCCCACCCCGCAGACCACACGCAGGCTGGGGGGGTTGCTCCTTCCTCCTCCTCTTCCTCCTCCTCCGCGCAGGGCCTCGGTGGGGAGCTGGGATGCTGGCAGCCGATCGGCATCCGGGGACCGTTTGGGGACAGAGCGGGCAGGGGGAGCGGGCAGCGCCAGGCAGCACTGCTCACGTTAATTAGATGCAGGCAAAGCGTGGGCTGATGAACTTCAATCAGCGAGGGTGGCCCGTGCGAGATGGCGGGGGAGCGGGTGCATCCAGCCAGCCCTGTGTGACACCCCCGGGCTGGGGACCCCGCGTCCCTCGGGGTGCTGGGGAAGGATGCTCTGCCTCCGCCCCGGCTGGCCGAGCCGCGAGCTTAGGGATCAACTCGTCACCTTAATTACTGAGAGCGTCGATTAGCCGTAACCTTTCCACAGGTCTCCGCCACTCACGGCCCTGTCCCTGCTGGAGCTTTGCCTGGCTCCGGGGCCGGGCTGCTGTGGGGCTGGCCTCATCCTGCTCCTCTTTGTAGGGTATGGGGGAGGTGATTTTGATTTAGTCCTGGAATGCGTTTCCACAGGGCCCTCCCGGGGAGGGTAAATGCGGCACGGCATCCCTCGCTCCTTGCAATCCCTTAAAATCCACCCTTGGCTCAGTCCGGAGGGTTGATGGGGACCGCGGGACCCAGAGATGCCCCACAGCCCCACAGAGGTTTGGGGCAGAGCGTCCACCTCCCCCTGCAGAGGATTTGGGGGTTTCAGCACCCGACGTGGGGGCTTGGGGCTTTGCAGGGCACCCCTGTTCCCACGATGTTTGCCCAGGGGTCCGGGGTCGGCAGCTCCCCAGTGGCCAGCCTGGCATCGGGGCCACGGGGGGGTCTTTCCCTTCTGAGGTTTGTGGGTGCTGCCGTGAATTTGCGTGGCATGTAACGAGTTTGCTAGGACTCAGCCTGGCTCCCGGGGGGTGGATTTGAGCTCCCTGGCGTGAGCTGGGGTAATGAGGTCGTTCAACCCAGCCCTGTTTGCAGGGACATCCCAGCTCTCCCCATCCAGCCGTGCTCAGCACCCAGCTCCTCCCTCTTACGAGCAAGAGGTGAAGTAAATTCATGGAGAAACCGAGGGGAAAAAAAAAAATTTAAAAAAAAAAAGGTCCCAGAGCTTTACAAGGGGCGCAGGGTCCTCTGGCCACTGGCACCTCCTGTCCCTGCCCGAGCGTGGCATGAGCAAAGCGGGGGTTAAGTCCCCAAGTGTCCCTAAGGCTCCTTTTCCCCTTGGAAGAGCCACCGGGAGACGCACGGCAGCCCTGGGAGACGGCAGCCGGGCCGGGGGAATGCCCGTCCCTGGCGAGACGTGAGCCGGGTACCAAACCCTGCCGGGCACCAAACCCTGCCAGGCTGGTCAGCCGGGAAGGCACCGAAACCCGGGCTGTGCCCTGGGACACAGGAGCCTTTCCCTTCCTGAACCCTGAAAGACTTTAAAATAGTTTTAAGTCGGGGCGTTAATTCTGTACACAAAATCCTCTTCCCACCGAGCTGTCCCCGTGCTCGGAGCGGGGCAGGGAGGCTGGGTCCGATCGCATCCTTGCACCCTGCGTGGCTCTGGGTGTGTTTTTTGCTTTTATTCTGCTCCTCGATGCATGAACCCGGCGCTCGGCATCTCTGCAAACCCAGCTTCGATGCTCAGGAGACGGGGAGCAGCTATTTAGGGGGAGAAACCTCCTTCAGCACATGGTTTGGCATCCCCTGGGAGCAGTGGGCAGGTACCTTTGCCGGAGTTGTGGTCCTCAGCATCCCTCAGCATCCCTCAGCATCCCTCAGCATCCCTCAGCATCCCTCAGCATCCCCCTTCCCTCCGCATCCTCCCCACTCTGGTTAACGCCTGCACGAGGCTCCTTTGGCTCAGGACCCCGGGCAGCTGCCGGAGAAGGATTTATCCTGCGGAACGGGTGATGCCATCCAGCCTCTCGCGGGCAGAAAGGAGGACGTGCCTCTGTTTTTCACCCCGGCAGTGTCAGCCTGGCCCCGGCAGAAGATGCTCGTCCCTTGCCGGCCGTGTCCCTGGAGACGGTGCCACAACACGTGTGCGAAGGGAGGAGCGGCGAGTGCCGGAGAGGTTTTTCCAGCTTTTCCATCCTCGCTTTGTGCTTTTCCCTGTTCCCTTGATGAGGTGCTTTATGGGGGGGGGGGAATATTTGCCATCGGGTCCTTCGCCTCCCCCGGCCATGGCTTTCGCAAGCCGCAGCCAGTGCCCTGCTCTGGGGAGAGCGGAGGTGGGAGGAAGGGCGGCGGGGCGAAACAGAGAGCTTTTTGTGGCAACGCATACATCTTTCCCAGTTAATTAATCTGACATTTACGCCGAGCTTCTCGTGCAAAGCTGCCGAGCGTTTCGGCGACCTTCGTGTGCAGAGCAGGGGGGCAAAGGCCCCCCCTTTGTGCCCAGCCCCACGGGGCAGGATGAGAGCAGCCTTTCTGCTGGAAGTCAAGGCGAGGGGGAAGGATGTGGCCGGATCCAGGCAGAGGGCAGCTTCTGGGGCTGCTGACCTGAGCCTGGTTGCAGCATCCACCCCCCCCACCCCGTGTTTTTTGGGGTCTTGCTGTGGTCGGGAAGGAATGGGGTTGAACCCGGGGTCGTGCGGGGTGGCGCAGGGCTGCTCCTTTTTGCTGTCAGGAAGGTGAAAGCATTTTTAGAGCTGGTTCTTTCAAGGCTTTTTGTTAAGAATGATTTCAAAAGTTAATTCTGGTCCTGGGTAAACCAGTGTTTAACCCAGCTGCGGCGGTGCATGCGACGCGTTGAGCAGACGGGGGGGACAGCAGCAATTTGGGGGTGAACAGCGACCGGTACTGCTGCGGTCCCCACCTTGAGAGTGATGCTCCCCGAACCTTGCATCCCCCTTTTCCACCTCGGCATCCCAGAATAGGCGACTTCATCCCTCTCCGGTCTGGATCGGGATGTTCGCTCTGCCCCGGCCACGCGACGTGCCCCCACCGAGGCGGAGGGCGCGGGTGTTTACATCTCTGCGGCCACGATGCAAAGCATCTCCCTCCCTTGGAACAGCTTGGCCGCGGCTCAAACTATTTATTTCAAGATAAAAATAACAGCAGCAACCTCAGGGCTGCTGCTGCTTTCCCGGCCGGTGGCGAAACAAGGATTATTTTAGCGAGAAGGGGGGGAAAACCTCGATGTGGGGGAGCCCGGACACGTGTCCCCACATCTGCAGCCCCAATGTGGGACCCAAATCGGGGCGGAGGAGGCTGGAGCTAGGGAGAAGCATCATCTCTCAGGCAGCGTGGAGCACAACTTGTTGGCAAAACAGTTTATTTGCCAAAAAATGCTGTTTTCCGGAGGAGGAGGAGGGGAACGAAGCTATTTCACGAGCCGCGTTGGTCGGGCTGAATAACTGCTGAGAAGGGCAGGCAGTCCCGAGCGCGAGCTTGGCTTGGTTTGTAAGTCATGCTCACGTTAGCAAATGTCAAAAATATAGCAGAGGGCTGCGTTTTGGGGAAGGAGAGTGGGAGTTTTGGTCCAAAATGGGCATTTAAAAAAAAAAAATCTTATTTATTTCTTATTTTTTGCAAGGAAAGCTCTAACTGAACAGAAAGCCCCTGTGTTTCTCTCCTACCCCAGAGCAGTTTTCCCTGCAGAGGCAGCGAGTGGTGCTGGCACGGAGGGTGCAAAGAGCTTTACTGCCCCGAACTGGGTGTCTGCTCACCATTTCCAGCTCATTTAAGGCAAATTTGGGTCCACCGAGCTCCTAACAACTTTTCTAGGTGCTGCCTGTCCTAGGGATGTCTGTTGTGTCCCGAGATGCTGCTGGGAAACATCTCCGTCGCACCCCATAAAGATTAATCAGAGGAAGCCGGAATAATGTATTTTTTTTTTTCCCATTTTGGGGGCTTTTTGGCGAGTAGCATCATCCAGCCTTTAATTTTCCTTCTCCCTCGTGCACGGGCTGCACGTGCGTTTGCTCGGTGCGAGCCGAGGGTGTCGTGGGAATCTCCTGCCACCGGGATGAGGGTATTTGAGAGCCAGAGCTGAGTGACAGCGGAGGTGGCACTTAGGGAGCGTGGGGAGGAGGCAGGGACCGGCACTTAAACCGCTCCGAAGCCCTGGCTCCTGCCCAGTGGAAAAACCCAGAGCTGCCAGGTATTTGTTGATGAAACGGGATGATTTTATGCAGCTCCGGCGATGCTTTAACCCGTGCCCGGGAGGCTGCTCGGAGTGCGAGGTTCCCTTTTTTGGAGGTGCTGGGAGAGATGGCCACCGCGTCCCCGTGACTCTGGGGTGCTTCGGTCCTCGGCTGGTGTCACCGCTCCTTCTTCTCGCCTCCTCCTCCGGGACAAATAATGCAGAATATAATAAATCAGCTTTGCAGGGCGTTCCCCTCCGCCTGAGGCCTGACGAGCTCAGTGCACCCCAGGCAGCGTGCTTGGGTGCCAGGGGGCTGCGACCTGGTGCACCCACTACCCACTCCTCGTGCTCCCGTGGCACCAATGAGTGCTAATTAAGCCCTAATTAGCCACCAGTGGTTGCACGTCGGTGCCCTGCCAGCGTGCGTGGCTCGCGTCCTGTGTGGTGCTGCCGTTGCCTCCGTCGGACGATTACAAACCTGGGTGGGATCCTTGGGTTAATTAGCCTGGCGTTAATTAGGGAGCGTGCCGACGTGTATTTGCCGATGGGGAAAGCGCGGTGTTAAATGGGGACCTGGCATCAAACAGGGACTCCAGGCATCCAGTGCAGTGAGCTGGGATGGACTGGGGTCCTGTGCTGGGCTTAGTGGCCTTGGGGCATCGTCGTCCCACCGGGCTCCCTGCGGACCCGCAAGCGCCGGAGGTGTCGGCGCGGCACCGGGCTGGGATGCTCAGGTGAGCCGAGCCGCCTGTGACGCAGCATCTGGCCTCCGTAAGCGGTTGGTTTTGTTTTCTCCTGGCGCTGAAAGGAACTGTTTGTCCCCGTTTATCAGTAAATAATTGGTTTGGGTGCGACTTGCTCGTTAGCTGCCTGGCAAGCTGCAATTAGGCTGTGGGAGAGGGCTGTAGGGAGGGTTGGCAAGCTGGCCTGGCTGCCCGGGGTGTCCCCGGTGGCATCAGGGCATCTCCGGCAGTGTTGGGGTGTTGGGGCATTGCTGGGCAGGACCCCCAGGATTTTTGGGATGTTAATTACGAGCCACATCCCTCGGTGCTGTAATTGGGGTGATGCAGCTGGTTCTCCCTCTTTGCCCTCTTGCCTTTAATTGGGATTAATTAACTCAAGGTGCCTGTCCCATCTCTGGGCTGCGGCGTTTAAAGCCACGCACAGGACCTTGCAGCGTGGGTCACGCCATCCCCCAGTGTCCCTACGGAGATGTCCTTAAAGCCACCGCGGGCGATCCGCAGGGATGTTTGTGCGGAGGGGGGTGGATGCTCTCCGTGCCGGGGGGATCATTGCGGCCCTGCTCCCTCCAGGGTGCCTGCTCCTGGCTGGGAACAGGTCCTGGCTGCGGAGCATCCTGAATCCCTTTATTTTCCATGGCGAGAGCTCTTCAAACACCCAGCTGGAGGAGGAGGAGGAGGAGGGTGGGAGGGAAGGCTCTTGCTGCCGTGGAGGAAGAGAGAGGGAATCCATTGAACATGGGCACGGCTGGGTTTGCAGGGATTGCCTGGCACCCACGGGCCGGTCCCTGGCGCGTTGTCCCTTGCGGGGACGTACGCATCCCGACGGACGTTTCTCCAGCGGTGGCATCCCGCAGCAGCGCCCGCCGTGTTTGGAGCAGCCATGCTCCTCGCCTTTGGGCTGAGCTCAACCGGACCGTGCCTGCTTACTCCTGTAATTAAAAAAAGGGCTGCAAAGTGTCAGCGAGGAGGATGCGCCATGGGGGTCTGCATCCTCGGAGGAAGACTCTGCCGGCATGAAATCCTCCGGACCCCCGGACGCTCACGAAACGCCCCCGCCACGCGCAGGCTCGCCCAGCCAGAGATGTGTGCGCAGAGGATGCTGTTTGCCAAAGTTTGGGCTCGCTGTGCACACGTCCAACCTCCGTTTGCGTCTGTAGCATCCCAAACGAGACCCAGAAATAGTCTGCGAGGGGCACGTCCTTTGAGTGTTTTTGGTTGATGTGTGGAGAAATGGGAGGGAAAAAAAAAAAAAAAAGCCCGGCCAGGCTCTGGATGCAGCAATCCGGCTTCAAACGTGCCCCGACCCCAGAGGGAATTGGAATTGCAGCAGCAGGCGGGGGGGGGCTGGGGCCGAAGGGAGCAATAGCTCTGTGTCCTGGCTCCCTCCTGCCAGAGGAGTGACTTTTTAGGTCTAAACAATGACTTTTTGGGTCTAAACAGTGACTTTTGGGGTTTAAATGGTTGGGGCTGTCTCCTCGGGGTGCTCCCTTCCAGCCCTCGGGCACTTGGGTTTTGTGCTGGGCTAAAAGCACCAGCGAAGGGCCTGGGGAAGCTCGACCCCGTGGGCTGCTCTGTATAGACTCCGACACAATATTTGGTAAAAAGAGTTTATTTCTGTTTGTTTGTTTGTTTGTTTTTCCCAAGGAGCTTTTTGGCTGCTGGCCCCACCAACCTGGTGCGAGGCTGAGGATTTGGCTGGGGCCATCCTGGCTGCAAAGCACCCGGCGGTACAGGAGAGGGTCCCGGGAACCCAAACATGGGGGTTTTTCCTTCTGACCCAGCTCCAAATTCCCTGTTTGCTCTCGCCAGCCCCGGTGCAAGCAACGGCTGCGTCTGCAGCTGGGCTAATTCCCCCGGGGCTGTAACCCCTGGATGAAAATGAATCCATGCCGGACAGCTTCACGCCGCTAGCGATGCCGGGACAGGGAAGGGAGCAGTTGCTTTCCATCGGGCGGGATTGGGGTGCAAAGCCCCCACGCTCCCAACCTGCCCCTCGTCCCCGCTTGCCTCGTGCCGGTGGGATTTTTGCATCCCCCGGCTCAGGAAATGGCTGCTGCCTGCAGGCAGCCGGGCATCCCCCTCCTCATTCCTCTCCCCCCTTATTTTCCGTCCTTCAGCCGGAGCGTTTTGCCTGATGGACTGTATTAAAGTCAGGACGTGAGGAGGACAAGCTGCCAGCAATTAGGCTGTGCGAGCCCTCCCCCAGCCGGGTGTGTAAGGGGAGCAGGGCTGGACACCGAGGGTTTGGGAGAAGGGACCAATTCTTCCTTCCACGTTGGGTGCTCGGAGCGGACGAGGGGCTGCGTGGGGTGGATTTCCCATCCCCTGGGAAATGCTCTTGGTGAAACGGGTTGGGCGCCTGCTTTTTTGGATAGGAGCCATGGACCAGCAGCTGGGCTCTTCCTGAGCCTCTCAGCTCTGTGGCTCATCCTCTTTGTGCCAGATTTGGCCAAAAAACTCCAAATCTCTCCCCAAAACCCCCTGACCCCCGGCAGGTAAGCACCCCACATCTTCTCTCCCACAGCAGTTCAGGAGAGCGGCATTTTTGGGGTTGATCCTGGCTGCCAGGCGGGATGCTCAGCCCCGCGCCCGCTCCCCTGCAGCAGGCACGGGCCGGATCCTGCTTCTCCCGGTGCAATTCCAGCTGCTCCCAGCGAGCGCAGTCGGAGTTTGCCTCCAGCTATAAATATCTCGGAGAGCAGCAAAGCCCCCAAAGGCTTTAGACACTATATTTAGTTTTCTGCAGCAGAAAGACATCTTGCACGGAGGCCGGGCGGTGGGATCTCCTTCTAGGAACAGGGGGAAGGAGAGGACACGATGGGGGGGATGACGACTTTCCATGTGGATATGGGGCTGGATCCTCTCCCTGCAGCCAGCATCCTGGTCCCTTTGCACCCTGGCAGCACCCAGTTGCTCCGCTCCGGGTCTTGCTTATACCGAGCATCAGCGCAAGTTGCTGTCTGAGCATAGAGGGAAGGGACATAAAACATTTATAGCCCTTGAAAATCGTCAAGGAAATGTCTGTCTCGGTTAAAATAGCAAGAGCAATTAGAGGGGGGGAAAAAAAACCCAACCAACAACATGGTTTGTGTGTTATTCCATCTCTTTTCCGAGCGCTTCCCATCCTCAGCCGGGGTTGCAGGCTCCCTGCGTCCCGCTCTCCCATCTCCTGCTGGCTCTGGAGGCTGGGACGAGCCCTAACCCCCCCCGCCACAACCAAACCCTTCTGAAAACCCAATCTTGTGGCTCTCCCGAGCACGTTAAAAACTCAATCTTGACTTAAAATGAAAGGGCACCAAGAAGTTAATTGGGTTCCTTCTTCTTCTTGGCGTTTGCAGCGAGGTCGGTGCCTCCTGCGTGTTTCTGGACGCCGTTAATTAGGGAAGCCCCAAGCTTGAACTTCCCCAGCGTCTTCTCCAGCTGCAGTGGGATTTATCGTGTGTGAACGGGTCCTTCCCCTCCCCGGGCTGCGGCGGGGGTGAGGATGGGGAGGGAGATGAGGGAAAACAGACGCTTCCAGAGAAACGGGCCAAATCCTGCTGATAAGGGGAATTTTGGTGTTGCTTTTTTTGACCCAGTATCTTCCAGGCAAAAAATCCCTGGTCCCCTGGCAGGCAGCAGGGCTGGAGGGTCACGCTCGTTTTCTCAAGCCTCACATTTCCCTGCCTAAAAATCGGTGGTTTAGTGGGTTTTCATGATTTTTTTCTTTCCTTCTGCAAAAGTTTTAACCTGGCTGAGGAGCACGGCTGCTTCTGTGGGGTAGAAGATGGAGGTTCAGGGTCCACCATGGTCGTGGTCTGGGAGCAGGTCGGGGCTCTCTGCATTACTGAAGGTTTTGGGGACCAGGGATTATTTTGGCAAAGAGCTCGGAGGGTTTGCGTGCCCCGGCCGGGTGGCTCTGGAACCGAGCGCCTGGCACGGCACGGCTTGAACCTTGCTTGTGTGAGAAAGAGGAAAGAAAATCCTAGGAGGGGAAATCCGGGGAGGAAGAGCAGGTCTGGGTGAAACGGCCAGAAGGGCGTTGAGCGGACGCTGCCTGGGGGTGGCAGTGGGTCCTGCCCATGGCAGGAGGGAGGGGGACCTGGAAAGCCACATTTTCCTGGTGGTGAAGCGTAGAAAAGTGTTTCCTGGGAGGGAAAAAAAAAGAAGAACCTGTTACGAAGACAAGCTGGCCTGTTTTAACTTGAAAACGAAGGGTCGGTTGGTGTTTCAGGCTAATAAATGTCTCGACTTCTTTATGTTCACTTTTGCGATGACGCGCCTTTCCGATGGGATCACGCCAGTAGGAAACCCGTGTGGAAATCTTCCCGTTTTGTGAAATCAAAATTTTGGGTCCGTTTCCTTCACCCACTGGGCTGTGATCGCTTCTCGGGGTCCCGTTTTCAAGCTTTGCCTGCTGACTTAAGAGCCGGAGATACTTTTCCAAGCACAAGGTGAATCCCTCGACTCCTGGAGCTGAGGCTCAGGGGAAAATGTGGTGCTTGGTGGGAGATGGTCGCTGCGTGGAGAGGTTCTGCCTCGCTCTGCACAGAGGCCAGAAACATCTCCCCAGGGGAGCAAGCATGGGGTGAAACAAGCCCCATGGCTTGTGGTGGCTGCTGGGGAGCTGTGGGCGTCCCAGTGCCCTGGGAGTGTGCTGACCTGGGATTCAGTTCTCCCTGCTTTAATTTTCCTCCTGGTCTGATGGCTTTTGGCTTGTGGGTGAGAATTGTTGCAGGGTTCGGGCCAGTGAGGCTGGGTCCTGGGTGTAGTTGGCTGGTATTTGCCTGGGGATGCTGGTACTCGTCCCTGTGCAGGGGTGCTGGTACGTTTGATGGTTCCCCATGCAGGGATTGCAAGACTTGTCCCCGTGCAGGGATGCCGGTACGTTTGACGGTCCCCCCGTGCAGGGATGCCGGTACGTTTGACGGTCCCCCTGTGCAGGGATGCTGGTACCCATCCCCGTGCAGGGATGCTGGTACGTTTGATGGTCCCTCTGCAGCAATGCCGGTACCCACGCAGGGATACCCGTACTGGTCCCTGTGCGGGGATGCCGGTACGTTTGACGGTCCCCCCCGTGCAGGGATGCCGGTACCCATCCCCGTGCGGGGATGCTGGTACGTTTGACAGTCCCCCTGTTCAGGGATGCTGGTACCCCTCTCCGTGCAGGGATGCCCATACCCATCCCCGTGCGGGGATGCTGGTACGTCTGACGGTCCCCCTGCAGCGATGCTGGTACCCATCCCCGCACAGGGATGCCCGTACCAGTCCCCACGCAGGGATGCTGGTACATTTGACAGGCCCACCGTGTGGATGCAGGTACCCGTCCCCCCACGGGGATGCTGGTACGTTTGACAGCGCACTGACCACCCACCCTCAGAAGAAAGGTTTCTCTTCTTTCTTCCCCTCTCAAGCCTCCCTGGCTGGGCAGAACGTTTCTCCCTTTCCTTTTGTCTCCTCCTCTCATGTTTTCAGCCATTGGGCACTGAAGCAAACTGCTCTGGATGGAAAAAAGAGGCCTCAGATGCAGTGAAACACCTTCCTCTTGCATCGGCTGGTTGTTCCTCACCTGCTTCCAGGGACAATATCTGAGAGCTGGTTGAGGTGGTTTTTATTTTCCCTCGACAATAATAAGTTTTTCTTCAACAGCAGAGAGTGGAAGCCCTGAA
Organism: Balaeniceps rex; assembly: GCA_013401315.1. Lineage (NCBI taxonomy): Eukaryota > Metazoa > Chordata > Aves > Pelecaniformes > Balaenicipitidae > Balaeniceps > Balaeniceps rex. The sequence continues at coordinate 12,886 of VYZW01028740.1, forward strand.
TAGCTCTGACCAAACAACACAAAATGTGTCAGGCAGGGGTATTTTCACCAGAAGGCTAAAGCTGCTTTGAATCTTTGCTATTGTAGAAAGATGGAGCAGAAACCTCCTTCCTGCCTGGATATCCGCTGCGGGCAGCCACAGGGTGTGAAATAAATATCGGCGTTTCTCCCCTCGGGGCCTTCCCGGTGCCGTCCCCAATTCAGATCCGCAGGTGAACGCTGCTGAAACGCCTGTGAGTGGGAAGGTGCTCAGCGGTGGTGGATTATGTTTGGTTTTGTTGTTTGTTTTTTTTTTTTTTTTTAACGGAAAAAGCCATGTTCATACAGAAACCAATCGGTTTCTGCGGTCCTTAAGGGAAGGAGCATCCCAGAGGCACCAGTAAAAGCTTATTGCTTTATGCTCAGTGTTGCAAAAAGGCTTATAAAATTAAAAATAGCACGTCGAGGGTGCGCGGGGGTCTTTATATCATCTGCCCCATCTTGCAAGAGCCTTGTGCTGGCGGACTCTGGAATGGCAGCGAGGACCGGGAGACGCAGACGTGCAGGAGCTGAGCCCTGAAGCTGAAGGGGGTCCTGAGCTTGCTCAGAGCTCCAGAGCAAGCCGCAGCGAGCGTCTGATTAAACCCGACGGATGCTCCGAGCCCACCAGTCCCTTCCCATAGGTATCAACGCCGGCAGCGCTTCGGAGGCGCGAGCAGCCGTCTCATCCCCCGGGAGCTGTCGTTTTGGGTGCGAAAACCTGGGGATGCGTCAAAAGCGGGACTCCCAACCTATTTCTGCTCATCATGGGGGGGTGGGCTGCTCCGGGGGGTCCAAGCTGAGCTCGCCGCAGCCCCCGAACGCGCCCACGTCCCGCCGGGACCGCAGGAAAGTAGGTCGTGGCCGTGCTGGCGTGGCGGGCTCCGTCCTACATATGTAAATCGGGTCTATTTATGGCCGCTCGGATGACTGCGGGCTCAGGCGGCTCTGAGCAATACCTCGCTCGCCGTCCCCTCCGCTGGGCTCGTCCCGGCAGTGCCAGGGCCCTGCGCGTGGGTCCAATCCTGTTTCCAGCTCTGGGGTGAATGGATGATGCTCGTGGGTCTGCAGTTTTGGGGTGAAGCTGTGGGGTTGCCTCCCGGTCCAACTGGGCAGGGAAAGTGAGGTGAAACCTCTCCCCTCCGCTCCTGCGATGGGTGCTGAGCTCCCTGCCTCCATCCCTGCCTGCACTGGGTATTTCTGGCAGCAGTTGCTGGCGGATCCCACCCTGGCTCCCTGCTTCCCAATGTTTTGGGGTTTTTTAATTCCTCCTAGTGACAGGGGCAGAAAAAAAATCCCTTTAAAGCTGCGTTTGCAAAGGGTGAAGCTTGTCTGGGGGGACGTGGGGCATCTCATTTCTCTCTCCATCCCCATCCCTGGGAAGGGGACGGGTCTCCCTCCAGCAATTCCCTTTAACCCAGCGCAGGATTACTCTGGCTAATCTCCTCCAGGCTGGAGTCCCTCTGAAAATTGCGGCACGTTCGCATTTGGCAAGCGCAGCGTCTTAATCGACATCCATTACAATTTCCATGACAACTCGGGGGAAGGTGGGCAGGAACCCCTTCCCGTTGAATACGTGCAAGCTTGCAGACACCCCGTCCTGCTGCTCGGGCCAGCGGTCAGCAAAGCACCACCCTTGATTAATTATTCCTAATTAAACGCCGTAAGGAAAAGGGCTGCCTGGGAAAAGGGCTGCTTCGTTTTTTTTCACCAGTGGTTTTGGGGGGACCTGCTGGTGGGGAGGGGGAGTCGCTATTAATCTTCAGCCAGCAAAGCTGCGTGCAAGAGGGGCTGATGTGTTCCTGATTAATCGTTATTAGGAGGCTCATTAGCTGCGGCTCAGCACGAGAACAGGTTGGGAGGGGCAACAGGGCTCCAATAAGTGAACCGCGACAGTTTTAGGAGCAGGTAGGCGATGGTTATCGTGGCGTCAGGACAGCGATGGCTTTTCTCCTTTCCACGCTGCTTAAGCGTGGCATGAACGAAACATTTCTCCTTGCCCCTCCGCGTCCCCACAACCCCCTCTTTTAAAAATATTTGTTGCCATTTTCATGGTTGCTGTGCAACCTGGACCCGGATGCTTCCTGCATCCCTAAAACTGATGCTCAGAGTTTGTTCACCCTCCCATGGCTGGGGGTGACACCCTTGGGTGGGCTCCCCGCATCCGAGGAAGGGGCAGCTCACGGCGGGGGTTTTCCCGAGTGTCGCAGGCTGGCGCGTCGGGAGCAGCTTCAGAAAGTGGTTTCCAACGTGGCGGTATCGGTGGCTTTTGCACAAAACCCTTGAAAATCTGTTAAAACATCGGGGACCACGTGGCTGTGTGGGCTCTGCTGCTTGCCCTCGCCATGGGGGCAGGATGCGGCCCCTCCGCCTGCTCCGTGTCGCTGACCCGGCGTGCTTGGAAACCGTGGAGAAAATCCCCCTTAATGGTGACGGTTGCTTTGCTCTTGGAACTTGTGGCTGGAAAAGGTCTCGGGTCCGGCTCCTCAAGAGGGGAAAACCCACCAAGCATCTCTGCTGCGGCACGTGGAGGGCTGGCTGCGACCACACGTCCTCGGTTAGGGGATGGGGAAACTGAGGCAGCGGCCGGGAGGGAGAGGAGCCGGTAGGCGAGGGGGTGGTTGGGAGGAGGAGGATGGTTTGTAGGGCTGGAGGATCTTCCCTCTAAGAGCAAAGGGGCTGAGATCTGCCCCCATAGCCCTCCTCTCCTCGCCCCAGCCCATCCCTTGGAGGCTCAGAGCTCCCCTCGCCACCTTAATAACCACAATTAAGCCAATCCCGGAAAATGAAGTGGCATTTAAAAAACAAAATAAAATTAAAAAAAAGCCCACAATTGCTTTTTGTGGTCATGAAGAGGCTTTTTACTCCCGCGGCTGCCTCTCCTGCGGTTTCGGTGCAGCATCCCCTGGCACGGTGCCAGCACCCCAGCTCACCGAAGCCATCCCACGCTCCCCGGGGGGCTGTTTTGGGGGAGTCCACGTTTCTCCTTAGTCCTTTGGGGGGAAAAAAATAGTTCTGGTGCATCTGACCAGTGCCAATATCCCCCAGAGTGGGACAACTCGCCCCATAGAGGTGTTCCCCATGGAGGGAGGTGACACGGTGGTGGCCTTGCGCCCATGGAAGGAGGTGACACGGTGGTGGCCTTGTGCCCATGGAAGGAGGTGACACGGTGGTGGCCTCAGAGCAGGGGGATTTCTGCCTCCTGAGTCACCCTGGCTGCTCCGGCTGGGCCGGGCATCACGTGCCTGAAAGCAGAAGAGGTTTTCAGCCCGGCTCGTGGTCCCTGGGCTGTGTCCCCACGTCCCCGAATAACCGTGCTGAGCTCATCCCGTCTCTGCCGGTCCTGGGGAGGGCTGAGCCCTTGCCGCTCCCCATCGGAAACCTCATGGAAAAGAGATTTGAGGTGCGGCGGTGGCCGGTTCCCGTGTCCCATCTCCGTCAGTGGGTGGTTTCCCTTGGCACGCAGGCGTTTCCAGCTGAAACCTTTTCTTCCACGAACAGCCGTGAGATCATTTGCTTCTTCCCACAGCACAATCAAGCGTTGTCCTCCCTATTCCACTGAAAATTAAGGCGGGGGTTTGAACAAAAATACCGCGATCGGTGGCCTGATGGCTGCCGGTTCCTCTCCCTAGCATCGAACGAGCTGGGATGCGGCTCCCCAAGCATCTCAAAGCCTTTCCCCTGCTGCAGGGAAGGGTTTCGCCCTGGCAGAGGAGGGGACCCGCTGGGTCACGGGGACCAAATCTCCGCTGCCGGTTCCTGCCTGCATCTCGGCGCTAGGACCGACCCAGCTTGGTACGTGGGTGGGAGGGTTGGGGCTGCGCTTGGCTGGTTTTTAAAAAGAGTAATTGCTCTTTTCCTTGCGTTTTCATTGTTTAGCAAAGGGCTGTTATCTAAGCAGGCAGGGAACAGCAGTCTGGCAGCGCTGGCGCTTGGCTGGAGGGAGCGTTTCAACGTGCCCGACTGAACGGAGGCTTCAGGTTGGAGGTTTGGGGGACAAAAAAATAATACCCCCATTTTTTAGGGGGGCTATGGAGAGCCAGCCCAAAGAGGGAGCCGGAGTGGCCTGTATTGCTTGGGAAGGCTGAGGAAGAGGAGGGTGTAAAGAGGCTCCTGGGAGCCCTGTAAACCCAAATGCTGCTCACAGGGTGCCCATCTGGGTGCACCCGGAGGGTCCTGAAAGGTCCTGGGGTTGCGGCGTGAAGCCCATGAGCAGCATGGTGGGAGCGGAGACTCCCTCTGCTCCAGCCGATGGGTATTTATTTGCTGTTGGGGACTCGGCGTTAGGGAGAGCATCTCACTCTTCACCTGGCCCACCCGCCTCCGCGCAGCACCCGCCACTCAGCCCACGCATCGTGCAACACCCTTCCCCTCTACCATGTGCTGCCAGCACCCCCCGGGACACAAAGACACCCCAAAACCCCGTCATCCCCAACTGGGAGAGCCGTGCCAGCATCAGCCATGGAGCCAGCGCAGATGGGGACGCGCCACCAGCCCATTTTGGAGCCCATCTGCTTGGCGTCCCGGTGCTGGCCGCGCTTTGCCAAGTCCCCGTGAGTCACCCACGGCTCGTCCCCACGCGGGGTATTTTTACATCCATCGCTTCAGGCTCCCGTGTTGCACATCTCCCTCCACAGCTTTTCCTTTTTTTATCCCTCTTAATTAATGGAAACCATCCAGGTGTGTAATAATAGCGCCGGGTGACCTGTATTTTGCACGCTCTGCATTGTAATTAGGAGCCGGAGCACAGAGACCGCGTTCCCCAGCACGGCAAACCTTTCCTGGCCATAATTAGGGAGAGAAAACCAGGGGATTTTTTTTAATCCATGCTGGGAAATGTGGCAGGAGGGGACCAAGGCTGGATCCGGCCCCGCTGCCTCCCACCTGTTTCCAGCAGCTCCCATCTCCGCCGTGCCATCCCAAAGCATCGATCGGGTGGGATAGATGTTGGTTGGTAGGTTTTAAGCCTGGAAAGGACCGTGCAATCGTCAAGCCCAGGGTTTTATGCAGCTCCTTCAGGCTGTTTTTCCTTCGAAGGACGTGGGGTGCGTGGCCCGAGCCCGCCGTGGCCCCGGCTCCCTGCGTATGGAGAAGGCGCACGCCAGCTCCCGGGGCAGCAATGTGGGGGTGTTAAACCCGGCTTTGCTGGGGACCTTTCCCATGGCTTTCTTGTTCCATCATTGCACAGGGAGGGGTTAACCCCCAAGAGCATCGCAGAGCTGTTGGCAGCCCCCAGCCCGCAGCCCGTCCCCCTCCAAAGTGCCCATGTTTCGGCACTGTCCCTTGGTTTGGGACCTTCCTACCCCTGCGGCTTTTCTGCTCCACAAGCTGTCTGCCGGAGGTCCCAGACCCCTCCTCACCCGCGCCGGGCAGGATTAGGCTCCCCTAAGCCATCCGGTCCCTGCAGGAACAGACCCCGGCTCAGCTCCCTGCAAGCCCTGAGCCGACCCCAGCAGCCCCGTACCCACGCCGGGCACAGCCTCCCGTGGCACCCATCCCGGGGACGCCCCGGTGAGGGGCTCACCCACGCAGGGACCCTTGGCACCTCCCCGTGTCTCCCCCTTGGCTGCGGAGGGAACGGCTGTGCCTGGCTTGGGGGAAACACCTTGTTTGAGACCACTGGGGGTGGCAGGGATGGATGCCACCTTCGGGGCCGAGTTTGGAGCCAGGCACGTACGTGCTCATGGAAATAGAGAGGGGGAAACACCCCACGGGCATCTCTCACCCATGTTTAGGGAAGGTTTGGACCAAACCCACCTGCCGTGGTTGGGAATAAGATGGAGAATAAGGGGACCTCTCTCCCTGCAGTCAACGGGGAGCCCCGGGGACGATGCTCTTGGCTGGGGACCGCTCACAGGTGGCACCTTGGCTCCTGCCTTGTTGCTGGCTACTGCTCCGGCTTGCTGCCACCAGTGCGTTTAAGCAGTGGCTGTAATTCCCTTTAATCCTCGCAGGCAGGCTCCCGCTGCAACCCGCAAAATGCCGCTCGCTTCACCTGGCAGCCAGCAAGCCGTCGGCACGCCGGAGGTTCACTGCGGGTGGCCCCGGCACCGGTGGCAGCACCGGCAATCGGCTTAAGGAAGATAAAGCCTCAGGGACAGGAGGGACGAAGGGAGGTGGTGGGGTTTGGGTGGGAGAAACGAGCCATTGGGGGTCTTGCAGTTAGAGCTCGGAGCCTCCTGGGTGGCAGTGGTGTCACCCCTGGGTGACACTGGGCAGGTCACCCTGCGGGGCTGGATGGCAGCCTTTGCCCGCTCAGGACATGCCTAGCTCAAGGCTGGGCTGGGGTCAAATGATGATGGATGCCAGCGCTGAAGAGCGTCTTTTTTTGGGGTGGGGGAGCAGTCCTGTGCATGTGAGATGGGGACTGTGGCATTTTTGACCTCGCTGGGTAAAGCCTGGCCTTGAGATCCCTGCTCTGCCCCGCTCCTGGCATCCAGGGGCTTTTCCTGGAGGGTTTTGGAGCAATTGCCCCCAGCCCACTGGGATGTCGTATGGACATGGAGCATCGCCCGAAATCGAGGGTGAGAGCGGTGGGGATGCTTCTGCAGCCGAGAAATCCCCCGCCTCCAACAGCACCTCCTTACTCCCATGCGCTGCATTGGCGTTGTCCAGCGGGGACCCCCAAAATTGTGTGCCCGTGTGGGGACAAGCGATGCCAAGTGCCCAGCCTGAGCAGCCGTCGAGGAGGGAACCCAGGCACCCGGGTCACCCTGCACAAGGCAGGAGCAGGCAGGAGCAGGCAGGCACTACTGTGGTCATGGAGAAGCAGCGAGAGACATGTCCTACAGCCAGAAAAATTGGGGCCAGGCAACGGGAACCCCATGTTGGTCGGGATGTGCCAGGATGAAGGGGCTGCGGGGTGCCGTGCAAACCCCTTGCTGGAGATGCTAAAGGCTGGGTTGGCTCAGCTCATTGGGAACCAGAGCCAGGGAGCCCATCCTGACCCAGGGATGGCTTCGGGCAGGGAGCGGGGCTCAGCGGAGCCCAGCCAGGTGAGAAAAGGGCAGAAAGGAGGATTCCTGTGCAGCACATGGGGGGAGCGCGCTCTGTAGCATCCCTGCAGCAGCGTGAACCCAGGGTGGGAGCTACAAAAGCAAACTCCGCGTTAATCCTCGGTGTTCGGCCGAGCTGCACGCTCAGCCCGGTCCTGGTGGGGTTTTGGGGCCGGGGAGAGCAGAGCCATCGCCGCTTCACCAGCGTTCCCGCTCCCCGATTGGGATGTGGCCAGAAATCCACGTTTTTAGAGCAGCCTGGAGTGCGTAAACCACTTTATTTCGGATAGTTGGGGACAAGCGTAGAGGACACCCTCTTCTCCACACCAGCGACGTGGAAATTTATAACCTTGGTTTTCTTGTGGCCGATGTAAGCGTGCCTTCCCTGCCCCTGGGTTTGGTGCACCCTTCTGAAACCTTCTCCCTGGGGATGCCGCGTGTAGCAGCGAGTCCCAGAGGTTAATGATACGAGATGCTAAAAATAGCACTTTGTATCTACAGACACTTTGGGAAGCGGGCAGGAGGGAAGGTGGAAGCGGAGCCGGGATGAACGTGAGCTCCGGGCTGCTGGGTGCGACGTGGAGGTTGGGGTGCTCGTTGGGGTGCTCGGGGGTGCTGATGCTTGTAGGGAAGAGCAAGGGAGAGTCCCGCTCGTCTCCAAGGTTTTCGTGGTGAAGTCAATGGGAGAATTGACTTACAGCCATGCTGGGGATTTGCTCCGTGACTCAGTTTCCCCACGGGTGAAAAGGGGGTGGAGGTGCCTGGCTGAGCTGCTCGGAGACTGGCAGAGGGTTATGAATTCCTGGGGAAAAAGTGCCCCTTTGGTCAGACGAGGATTGCTCACCCATCGCAGTGCCGCAGTGGATCTCGCTCGCTTCCGCCACTGCGTGCGCACCTCCCTGGTGTAATTTTAGCATTTAGGTAAATCCTCCATTTTATTACGCCATAAAAAAAAAAAAATCCATCAAACGCGAAGGCATGAGGTTTTATGCTGCCCTCCCCCCGCGGCGCAGGCAATCTGCTGGGATCCAGGCGCCCGGCGAGGGCTGCGGGTAATCCCCTCCTCTATCGCATCCTTAATCCTCGCCCTGTCCCTCGCTGAACTGGCGCGGGGCAGGGGAAGGGAGCGCGGGGCGAGCTTGGGTTTGCTTTCAAGTGAGCGGTCGCCAGGGTTGGGTAAGAGGCTGCCCGGCCGGGGCCGAAATCTGCTGGTGGGGGGCGAGGAGTTGTGCAAGCCTGGCTGCGGGGTTGCGCTGCGGTGGGCTGGCAGCAAGGTGCACGTCCCAGCGCTCTCCTTGCACGAGGGAAGGCTGGAAGGGGCACCAGCCACCGGTGTCCCCAGCGGGGGGCAGTTATCCTGGATTTGGAGGACCTGGGAGCCTGATTTGCAGGAACGTCACCGTTTCAGCCTGGAGTTTGGGGACTGAGCACCCAGGGAGAGCCCATCTGCGGGACCGCGGTCCCCTGCCCATCACCCACGCCGCATCCCAGTGTTTCTGCTCCCCATCCCCGCTCTGAGCGCCCAAATGCGCTCCCCAGCACAGACCTGCTTCCCCGGGCCTCCTGCTCTCCCCACCCGCAGCAAAACAGCCAAGGGGACCCGGACACAGCCAGGCAGCTGCCTTCATTCGAGGCTGGGCTCCTTGCACGGAAACCATCTCCCGTGGCTTTCCCAGCATCATTTCTGGCGCTGGGTGGGCACCCAGGATTTGTGCCGAGCCCTGTGCAGGGCTGGGAAGGCGGTGGGAAGATCACTACCAGCCGTGAAAATAAATAGGGAGAAGGAGGCAGAGTTTTGAATGTAAATTCTTGCTTTTTTACAAACTTTTCTGGTGGGCTCAGCAGCAGCTGGGTGAGTTGTAACCTCGTCGCTCCTCTGCTGAGCGATAGCGGTTGGGGACCTCGCTGCTCGCTCCAGCCGGCGGAGGAATCAGTGGTGGTGGTAGTGGTAGCTGCAGGGGTGGAAGCGTGGCGGTCGAAGGATGCGAGTGCGAGGAGGCCGGCAGGGAGAGGTTGTGTCTTTTATCAGAGCAACCTCTACGGTTTGGGGGGGAAAAAACTCCAGAGCCGCTAAGCTTTTGGGCTCAGAAGTCCTTATTCAGGTCCTAAATAGAAACAGCTCAGTCAGATCACTGGGTTTATTTTAATCAATTTTAGCGCTGAAAAAAAGACTGGTGAGCTGAAAATCTTTTTTTTTTTTTCTTTTTTTTTTTTCCCCGGTGGTTTTTTTTCCCTTTCTTTTTTTGTTTTCCGGGGAGCCCCGTCACCGCGTAGGGCCGGATGGTGCTGTGAGCACGTCAGGCGGGACTGGACTGGGTCATGGCCCCGCCACCCCCAGACACACCAATTTTTGGCTTTCCACATCCCCCGAGGAGAGGCTGTGTGAGACGGAGGCCAGGACTCCTGGGATCCTCTCCCAGGCTCTCGCAGGCTTTTGGGGAGTTGCTGCCCGGTTGCTTTGCGACTCAGTTTCCCCACTTGAAGGGCAGAGAGGATGCTCCCCGTGAGCCAGGCTGGCCCTACAACTTACAGCCGTTCTTTTGAGGTGCGTGGAGCTCAGGGAGGTGCGAGGCGCACCAGGGTGCTGCCGTCGTCTGCGGGATGGAGCGTGGTCCCATCGCAGGGCTCCTGCTCTGCCGATCCCCCTCGGGGTGAGGCTGAGCCCTCCAGCCGGGCACCAGGGCCTCTCCCCGCTCCAGCACGGGCTGCTGTAAGTGCACATAAACGTGGCTGTCCCCTGGGTCACTGCAACCCCACCCCGATCCTGCGGGCAGGATTGCTTCGAGGTGCCCAGGATGGAGATGCTCAGCGCCGCGGGCAGCCGGGATTTGCCTTCAGCCGTTCCCAGGATTCATCCATCCATGGTGGGCATCAGCACCCCTGACTGCTGCCTCCAGCCGCTGGAGATCTCCTCTCCGTGGAGAACACAGCATCTCCTCCCCCGTGGAGAGGGGAATTGATGTTGGGTGTCTGTCCTTCTTGCTGATGCACCCAGTGGGCACAGCACCCAGCACCCGTGGGCACCCAGCACCCGTGGGCACTCAACACCCAGCCCATCTTCTCTGCTGGTGGCACAGTGCTGCCCTGGGCTCTCGCGAGTGTCGAAGGGGTAGAAATTCTTCTCGCTGCTGCAGTGACCTGTCCTCAAACTGCACGGCGCTGGGGGAAGGCAAAGGGATTTGGCTGAGGGGGTGAGGAGACATGGCGATGACTCAAACCTGCTTCCTACCGGTGCTGCCCAGCCCGAGGCACTGGGATCTCTTGCTGTGTCCGACCGACCCCTGCCAGCTTGAGCCATTGGAGGAGAGCAAAGGCTGCCCTTATTTATTAAGAAGATGCTGGACTCCGCCGCTGACGTCCATTCTCTTGCTCTGCCTCAGTTTCCCTCTCCCTGTCAAGCGCAGGAGGCTGTTCTTCCCCTTCTACCACCAAGTGCTTTGGGATGGGTGAGGTGGAGATACCAGGGAGGCTCCGTAAGGGGCATTTCCCTCCCGAAAACTCGGTGACAAATACCAGCTCCAACGCGTGCAGCCTCCACCCCTGCGCGTGGTCCCGCTGCTTTGCTTCGGCTGCTTATGCCCCGACAAAATTAAATACCTGCTGTGACGACGGTAACATCCCACGCAGGGACGAGGGTAAACAACGATGAGGGGCTGGGACGAACCCCGTGGTTCAGCGGCACAGAGGGGCTCTTGCTCCAGGACCAGTGATGCCATCTCGGACCCACGAACGGCCCAGCCGGGCGGATGGGTGCTGGGGTCCGCGGCGAGGTCGCACCACTGAGATACAAACCGTCCTCCCAAAGCTTCGGGGCTGACGCTGCCTGGTAGATGTTGCCGTAAGGACGCTGGTTTTCGTCTCTCTGGCAGGGTGTTGAAACGCTGCCATCCCACTTACTGTATCAGCCGTAATTATCGTTGGGAAGGCAGAATGGAAGTGGCTTGTTTAGTTACATTTCATTAAGAGAACTTCATCTGGGGGCAGGAAACAAGGAGGCTCAGGCTGTATAAATATTTGAACAGCTCTCTCCAGCAGCGTAACCCCCTTTCACACATACAGCCACTGCGCGCGGACCGGGTACCTTGAAACATTTCCCACCGCGTGCAAAAAGCCTGCAAATCCCCCATTCCCGGCGCGGGGGCAGCGAGAACGTGGCGTGGTTTTGTCCCTTGGCAGAAGCTTTGCTCATTTCTAAGGCTTGAAACCTCCAGCTCTTTTATTTTCTGGGGAAGCCGAGCCCTGCGGGGCTGGCGGGGGGTTCCTGGGCAAGCGGCAGTAACCGGAGATGGGCAACGCTCAGGTCAAGGCTCTGATCTTCCGCAGGTTTGAGACGTTTTCTTTTCATCTCGAAACCTTAGCTTTATCGGCGTGGTGCAGAGCCTGAGCACTTCCAGACGTGGTGCGTGGGGACCCAGGTCTCCGCGTCCCAGCTGCTGTGCCCTGCCCCGGTGGTGGCCGCGTTTGGGGTCACCCCGTTGCTGGGGGCTGTCCGGGTGCTCCTGCAGCCGCCGGGTCCCCTGGGACCATTTCTCCTCCCGTTGCACAAAACGGGGTGACATCCAAAAAGGCGGAGTTTTAACGAGTGCGTGAGCTACCCCGTGAGGGGAAAATTTTGGGGTTTTTTAATTGCATTTTTATTTTTCTTTTATCGCACATCACGTTTGATTGCTTAATGCCTCTGGACGCAGAGAGGGGAGGGCGGCTGTGCAGCTGCCAAGCCAAAGGGGCCGGTGCCGTCGGAAGGGAGATTGATTACATTTCCAGACAAATAACCGCAGCAGATAAAGTTCAGGGCAGATAAATATAGGCTGAGGGCTCTTTGTGCATGGACTAGAAAGAGGAAATACCTTTTTTTTTTTTCCTTTTTTTTTTTTTCCTAAATCGAGGTGCTCCAGCGGTGATCTGCTGGGGGTGGGAAACGTCAACCTGCTCCTGAGCACTTTCGGAGGGAGGCAGGCTGATTTTGCAGCTGAAAAGAGGCAGCTGAAATGAATTTTATGGCCAGGATGGATGCTGTTGTGCCCAGAGGAGCTGGGTAGAGTCAGAATGCGGCCCCAGGCTGGCTGCTGGCCTTTCTCTGCTTCGTGGCATCACCTCTCCTCCCTGGGCACGGCGGGGAGGGCAGGGAGTCCGGTGCGAACTCCCCACCTTGCTCCGATTCTTGGCGGAGAGCTGAGCGATGAGGCCAGACAGCAGAAATTGGGTTACTCTCGGCGGGGAGAAGCGCTTCCACGTGCGCTGGGAGCCGCTCGCCAGTTGCGAGGAGCCTGAGCTGGGGTTTTCGCACCCCCTTTTGCAGCGCTAACACCTGGTTGCTCCGAATCTAATCGCCCGTCAATCTATTTCTAAGGTGCAAAAAATTCCGGTATTTAAGTGTCAGGCAAGCAACGCTTGGCATTTGCGCATCTTTCAAGCACTGATTGATTAACTCTCTCCCCACCCCCAAAATCAGGGGCCTTCCCCCTGCGACAGCGGCACATCAGTCCCGGGAAATCACAGCACCTCACCGGGAGCCCGATGGCCCCAGCGTTATCCCCGCGCCCCAGTCACCCCTGAGTTCCTCCCTGGGTTTTGCTTTGGGGTCTCGTCCTCAGGATGGGCTCGGCAAGGATGAACCCCTTTGCCAGAATCCGTCCCGGCTTAGGGGCTTGCAATAAATGGGAGCACAGCGCGTGCAAAACCTCGCTCCATCCCTTGCTTTTAACGCACCGGGCGTTAAATCGTTGCGTCTTGAGGGTTGGCGCCACCGTAATATTTTGTTCGCGCTGCTGCCTGCCTCGTCGGTGCTTTAACACAGAAGAGCTGGGAAATCCGAGCGGGGAGGGAGCAGGATTAGGTTTCTCCCGCTCTGACCGTGCAGCGTGGCTGGTGGAGAACAAGGACGCCAGTGTCCGAGGCGCTGGGCATCAAACCATCCCGGCACCTATTTCCCCCCCCCACTTTCTGCTGCTGGGGTTGTAAAGAAAAACTGAACCTGGAGAGAGCCAGGGGATCCAGGGGGATCGTGGACATCGGGTGCCTGGTGGTGACTTTTCTCCGTCTGCGGTGTCCATCCTCCCCTGGCCAAGGAGAAGGGAAGCGAATGGGCAGTAAATAGGAAAAAAAAAGCTCCTTCCCTACCTAAGGCTGGGAGAATAAATATTTTCTCCTCGCTCAGGAGCTGGTGGGCCTGTGGAAACGCTGGCGTTGCCCTAGGGTGAGCTGGGAAGGGTGTAATCAGCCCAACCATCTGGCCGGGGAGATTTGGATGTGTGGAGGTGCTCAAGCTGTCGCCAAAACCCACCCAGCTCTCGACAGGGCTTGCGCTCGGCTGCAGCCAGCGCTGCCGGTGGCTTCACAAGGACCGAACCCCTGGTGACCAACCAAAAGGAATCCGTCGGTCCTGGGGACTGGAGAAAACCCCTTACGAGGCCAAAATAACCGGGGAGCTATTTATTTTTACCCACCCTCCACGGGCAACAGGCAGGGGGATGCGTGAAGGTGTCGCATTAAGTGGGAATAATTAGTTCAGGTCCCCACCGACAGCCTCTCAGGTGTAATTAGGGGAGTCATTAGGGGAGAGGCGGCTGCTTCCCAGCAAGGTGCAGCACCCCGGTTCTTCCCCACCCGTGTGCCCCCGCAGCTCCTCGGCGTCGGGTTTGTTTCGCTATGGGACAAAACTTTGGGCGTGCAAAACTTTCCGTTGAGCTCCTCTCGCATCTCAGGTCCGGCTTAAAAGCGCTCGAGTATTTGGGGGTTTTTTTGCTTTTAGTTTTGAGGCATTAAGGTGCAAATTTCTGGTCTTCTCTTTCCAGTAAAGGGGGCTCAAAATGAGCTTTTTTGCTCCATCTCTTTGCTGGGAAAAGCAAAGAAGTTCAGTCAATGCCCTGGGTCCTGGAGCACGGAATTGAGGGGAAAAAGGAAAAGGTTAAAAATAAAGGGAAAAAAAAAAAGGAGGGGAAATAAAAAAAAAAGAAGGGAAAAAGAAAAGGATGAAAAAGAGCTCGGGAGGAGAAATGCTGTCAGAGCCGGAGCACATCCAGCTCACAGGAGCAGCTCTTGCCAGGCTGGAGACCTTCACCTTCTGTCCGGCTCGCCGGCCGTGGTCCCAGTGTGCAGCACCCACCCCGGCTTTGTGGGTGCTCTGCACCCCTTAGGAATGGAGACCAGGGCTCTGCTCCCCCCAGCGCCCTCCCCACGGGCAGGCACCGCTTCATTCCCCTCCCTCCAGCTCCACCTCTTTGGATCTGAAGGGGGATTGTTTTTTTTTTTCTCCCCTCCATAAGGAAAGGTCCCTTCCCCCTGTGCCCAGCAGCGGCTGCAGGATCTGGCCCGAGGCCAGCGCTCACCCATGGGACCCAGCCCAGGGGATGCTCCCAGCGGTGCTGGCTACCGCGACGTTTGCACGGTTGAAAAACTCCGACCCCCGTAACAGGGTTTTTAACCTCTCTTTACCGCGACGGTGGCTCCTGGCGTCACTCAAGTCTCAGTTTGATTTTTTTTCTCTAACGGTGAGGCCGTCTCGTGCGCTGGGGCTCTGGCAAGGTTGAAGCAAGGCGCGGAATAAACCACCAAGCCCTGAGCAGACCCTGTCCCCCTCCAGCTCTGCCTTCCAGCTTGGCCCTGCTGTCATCCCGCAGCAGCAGCTCGAGTCCTGGTTGGAGAGGACATCGCGCCTTTCCCCCACGGTCCTCGGGGAAAGGGGAAACTGAGGCAAGGGCTGACGATGCCCTTTCCCGCAGTGCGCTGCCCACCGGCGCTAGCAGACACGGTGTAATCCATGGCACAGAGGTTGTTTCTCCTGCTGGCCTCTCCGTCTCCCCCGGGAGGCTGCTCACCCTTTCATGTGCCTGGCTGGTGGGGAAACTCTGACCGTTAGCCCAGAGGTACAGCCAGGAGCTGGGGAAGCAGAGAAACGTGGGGACAGCGGGGTGGGAGATGCGGGTGGCCCCCGGCAGAGATGCGCCCTGGTCCCTAGAGCCCCAGGGATGGGAGAGGAGCCCCTGCCTGTTCCCTTCCCCTGCCCCGCATTATTTGCACCTATTTCGCAGGCAGGTAAACTGAGGCACGCGATGACTTGTCCCCAGTGCGTGCCACCCGGGCACGTGGCCATGTCCCCCCGACAACACCGAAGATGCTTGTCTTGGCTGAACGCCATCTCCATGGCCTGGATACGGAGCCCGGGACCGTCTTCCCCCGGCTTGGGGAGGGCGAGCGCTCCCGAGGGCCCGTCTGCGCCGCTGGGTCTCTGCGGAGGAGCCGGAGGCGAGACGGGGAGGGTGCGAATCCCCAAGTGCCAATTAGTGATGTCCTGCTGCCGGGAGGCCGCTGGGGACGTGTTTAACAGAGACAGCAACGGTCCCTGTGCCAAGCGCTTGAGGAAGGGCAGGAAAAAAATATATATAAAGTCTGATTTTGCAGCTTTTTGGAGAGTTGAGTCTCCGGGAGGGGAGCGAGCTCTGAAACACGCCTTTGTGGAAGGTGAGAAAAGCTCGAGACAGTTTTGCATGTTAAGCTGTAATAGGATTATGGAGCAGAACGAATTAAATCAGTTCTGTAATGACTGGGGGGGAGTTCCCGCGGATGGCGGTGGCTCCCGAGTCCCGGGAAGGAAACGGTGATGGAGCCGGGAGGCTGAGACTCACCGTGAGCATCCGTGGATGGTGGCCTGGGGTCCGCGGGCAGTGTGCTGGTGAGGGCAGGATTTTCCCGGGGCTGCCTGCATCGTCATGGCAATGAGCAAACCCATGGGAATTAATGAGTCTGGAGTGCACCGGGAATCCTTCGGAGCGGAAAAGAAATCGGCCTGGCCAGGTAGAGCGGGGAGGTGGAGGAGGGCAGGCGGCAGAGCTGGGGCTGCGGGCATCCCGGCTGCCTGCGCCCTGCCCATCCCTGCCTGCCAGCCTGGCTGGGTTTGCTCCATCCCATGGAGATTGTCTCCATTGGCCTGCCTGGGTTAGCAGGATGCTCTCTGAAGGATGGAGGGCATCGTAGGTTTGGGATTTTTCGGTGAGCGGGTATCTCCCCGCTCCTGGGTACCCAGGGGGTCTCTAGAGCCCAGCTCCGGCTTGGCTTTTCCCCTACACCGGCTCACCCAGGCTCGGGGGACCCTCCTGCCCTGCTCCCACATCTGCCGAGAGCATCATTTCCAGCCAAGTGCTCCATCAGCTCTGGCCAAACCCGCAGCCGTGGGGCGAAGGGCCACGCTTTGAACCGCTGTCGATGCGGCAGGAGGCAAACACGGCGGACCCCGGGGGTGCTTAGGACTTGGGGGGACCTGCCACCCCAGGGGAGCCCCAAGAAGCCACCTTGACTGCCTGATGCACTCCCAGCCGGTGCGTGGCAGGGATGCTTGGCTCTTTCGTGCCTCTTCATCTGGTGTTTTGCATGCAGCAGGAGGTGGGGACTTTGGCTTGCGTATGTTTTTTTTTTTTTTTTCCCCTTCATCTCCCTGGAGGTAAGAAGCGGAGCGTGCTGGGAGATGAGGTGTTAGCAACAATTTACGTCGGGAGGTTTGCTATTTTTCATGCCAGCCCTGGCTTGGGGCTATTTATTGTGCAGTGGGGTAGGATCTGGCGCTAATCCATTGAAGAATTGGGATAAAAAATTACAGTGGAGACAGGCGATCCCGAGGAGGAGGAGAAAGAGATGCTGTTTGAAGAGCTGAGCCTGGGCCAGGGTACCTGGACCCGGTGGTTCGTTATATTCCCCAAGCGATGATTCAACACTCACGAGCATACGCGGCCGAAGGGAGGCTTTGGGATGCGCCCGCACCCAGCCCGGCTCCTCGCAGCGTTGCCTACGTTGGCAACGGAGAATTGATACAAAGCCAGAATAATTGCTGCTCTTCGGTAAATGTTAATGATTATTTTACTTGCATAAAATAACCGGCCTATTAAATCAAAACGCGCTGGGGTTTAGGCAGCTGTTATTCAGCGCCTTAATTAATCTGGGAAAGAATGAAGTTACACAAAATAACTGGCTGCCGCTCGCCCGAGCTCGCACCGCGTTTTGCGAGTGGGATCTCTGCCGGCCGTGAGCGTCAGCCTCCCGGTTTCCACCAGCATCCCGCACCCCCAAACTCCAGCCATGCCGTGGCACTGCCTTCTAGCCCAGCCTCCGCGGCTTTGCCATGGGCATCTCCGTCTCCAGCAGCTTTGGTGGTCTCTAGCATCAGTCCTCGGGCAACAACTTGGCCGGGGCTGATCACGCCGGGACGTTGAGGTCTTTTCCCGAAGCAGCGGGTCCCGGCGACACGGAGATGCTGTCTGGAGCAGCTTTCCAACAGATTTATTTTTAACTCGCAGCCTTGGATCGAAGAGTGGAAATTCAGTGATTTTTTTTTTTTTTGTAGTGGGAATACAACTGTGGGGTCTTTAAGGTTCAGAACCGATGTTTTCATTCCAGCTTTATGTGCGAGTTAATATTATTTCAACTGCTTATAGTATCACTAAATCACGTGTTGGGATGAGTTATTAAGGTTTTCTGTGTGAAACACCAAAAAGGTGCTTTCAGGGGGTGAATAATTGAAAATACGCCATGGAAAATATCATCGAATTAATCGACGCTTTTCCTGCGATACGTTCTCAGTTTAAACGTGTTTTCCTGGAGAAAATGGCTTTCAGCCCCTGACGGATTGCTGACCCTGGCTGCATCTTTCCAAGCTTTCCAACGCAACCAGACTCAGCGTCTTCCCTTGGAGGGCACGCTCTGGGTCGCCGCTGCTCTTGCGTGCTGCCATCGCCATTTGCATCGCTCCCTCCTGGCAGGGGCCGTCTCCTGCCCACCTTGTCCTCTCCCCTTGGCCTTGCAGGGTGCAGGGCTGCGGGTCTGCTGCTGGGAGCACGGGATTTGGGCTTCCCAAAGCTGTCTCACTGGGTTGAAATGCAAACAGCCCTTTAAGCAAAAGCACGGGGGCTTTGGCTTTCTGGTTTTTGCTGTTCGTTTTGCAAGCAGGATGGGCAGGGGATGGGATGCAGAGACCTGGACAAGAACCTTTGCAAGGGACAGGATGGTGAGCCGATCCTCCTGCTCGCCTGCACCACCCTGTCCCATTCTCCAGGCTGCTTTTACGCTGATTCAATCTTCTTTTTCCTCCTGAACTGCCCATCCATCGGGATGTGGAGCAGGCTGGTCCCCTGCATCCCTGCTGATGCTCTCCACGTCTCCTTTCCCTGTCCTGGCCCCATCTCGTGCCCCAGAGTTGTGCCGGTGGCTGCTGGATGGCCGTGGACATCCATATCATGGGATAAAATCACCTCCATCCCCAGCGTGCCATGCCAGGTCTGCGTGCAGCAGGAGCCTTCCCGTCCGAAACCCCAGGGATGGTGCTGGGGGCTGTGGCCGGAGCCGGTGGGAGGAGGCGTGTGGGCTCCCCAGGCTGCGATGCTTCCCTGGGCTTTGCTTCGCCCCGGGGTTGCTCAGCTCTGCTCTCGGTGCTGCCAATGAGCCTTAGACGTGTGCCAGGGAAAGGATTTTACCACCCAGCTTTGTTCCCCATCCCCACCAGCCCGAGCTCCAGGCACGAACCAAGCCTGCATCCCACCTGCCTTAGAAACCACCGGATTGAATCCTTTTTCATTTCCCTTTTGATTCCTTCAGGGAAGACTCTCGAGCTTCTGTCCACAGCCCCAGGAGGGCTAGAAACGTCCAGAGCCTTCAATGACTTCCACCACCCTGGGGCAGAGAGATGCCAGCCAGGGCTGCTGGGGCACGGGGAGATGCTCTGACCCTCCGCAACGTCCCGCAGACAGCGGATGCTGGGATTCCAGTCGGGATTTCTCCCCCCGCCTGGACCGCTCCCGTGGGATCTCCTCCGTGCTTTCCGAGGCGGCTCTTCTCCCCCTCTCCCCCCTTAGCCCACCCCGTGAGACCATTTAATTCCCCATGACACCCCCAGGGAAGCAGACCCCAGACCCGGTTTGGGTGGATGCCCAGGAGAACACCACCCATCGCCCCGCACCGGCGATGGATGCGTCGCCATGGAGGCGGCGGTTTCCATGGCGACAGTTGCCATGCCGATGGCTACCGGCAAAGGGCCTGAGAGCATCCTGGGGAGGTTCACCAGCCTCTCCGCGTGGTTAAAGATGGATTGATTTATAAGGCTCCCTTCCTCCCGGTGTGGAAGCCAGACGCTCAGCAGTGAATATTGCTTTTGCAAGGGCAGCACATTTGGGGTTTAATGTTCGGAGCAGGTGTCGGGAATTTTACGAATCTCTGCGAAAACCCTGCGATGGAGTGGGAACACCCTAAAAAATATAGCACCCTAATCCTCCCTGCCGAGGGAAGGAGGGACGCGCAAGCAAGGGTGCGCAGGGAATTTAGGAAGACCCAAACCAGCTGGTCCCCGTCCCCCAGGACGCGCCCAAAGATGCAGAGGGGTCTGTAGGAGCGTGTTCGTACCGTACGCGGAGGTGGCGGGCAGGTCCCCTCTGTGCCTCGGTTTCCCCATGTTTTAAGTCCCCAAATCCTCTGCTGTACGTGGAGAGCTGCTCGTGGGAGGGCTGAGTGTGTCAGTGGGACCTTTTTCCCAAGCTTTACATTTTTTTCACCTGTAAAATGGTGTCACCCACCTTGATAAAGGGAGAGAAGAGGGAGAGAGGGGGCATCCGCTGTGCTGGGGCGGTTAGGTGTGCATGGAGGACAGAGAGGGACTGAAGCCTCTCTAATCTCCCTGCTCAGCTCCGATGGTGCTGGGCCAAAGGGCCTGAGCTCTCGCTTTCCAAGGCTCTTAGCGCAGGATTTGGGTGTGATTTGCGCTGCTGCGGCCCCGTGGCTGCCGTTCCCGGCCGGTCCAGCCAAGCCGCGGAGCGGAGACATCGAAGGGGACAGCGAGCGGCTGGGTGGGCGTCATCGCCTGCCGATCTCGCTCAGCCCCGCGGCGGCTGCGGGAGCAAAAAAAGTCCTCTGGGATCAAGCTGGGGATGTTTTTCTTATCCGAGCTCGATGTAGTGGCCATGTCACCTCCAGAGCTGCTGACATCCAAATCCTCTGGGTCTGGCACTGATTTTGGGTAACTTAGAGCACTGGAGGAATGTTTATTGAAATTTGACTTTCTGGCCCTGCGCTATGGACACTGCTTTGCATTGGGGTTCGCTTTTACAGCAGCAGATCTGTGACCTTTTTGGACATTGGAGGAGTAGAAATAGGGCAGGCGATTGGGGTCTGGATGATGCCAGAGCCGGATCCTGGCCCGGGCTGCCCCCACGGCTGGCGTGGCAGTGACCGGCTCATGAGCTGAGCCACGAGGACACGGCACGAGCGGTTCCCTTTCTGCAGGATGGTCCTGAGCGTGGCCCAGCAGAGAACCAGCACCTCGCAGGGCACTTTTAAACCTTTCTGCTCCTTTTCGCCTCCCACGGACTTGGACATCACCAAAGGCGATGCAACCCCCCCAGGCCCAGCCGGTGTCTTGGGTCCTGGTGCCTCCAGCAGCTTTGCCTTGACCCCTGGTTTAATTTCCCTAATGAAGCCTGGCCGGGGGAAGCAGGGCTGAGCCGGTTAACGAAACCCCCTGCCAAGAGGCATTAGCTGGGAAGTTGTAATTGCATGGATGGGAGCTGCTGGCCCTTGGCTCGAGCTGGCTAATCGGTGGCCCTCAGCATCCCGCTGCGGGCAGGGCAGGGGCAGGCGTGGGGCAGGGGGACGAGCATCGCGCTGGGCTTTGCTCCCTGCCCCGAGGAGCCTCTGCCTGCCTGGCCCAGCTTCGCATCGGGCACCCGGAGAGGGTGCACCTGGGAGCCCTGCGAGCGGGTCCCCCCATCCCGATCGTGGGAGGAGATTGATCAAGTGCGGGGATGCTGCTTGCGTGACTCCTAGGGGCAGGCACGAAATCCGTGCCGTGGAAGGCTGGCAGTCCTCGGTGGGTGCACAGGCTTTGCAGCCCAGCGCCGGGGTTCCCGCTGGGGTGGCAGCCCTGTCCCTCCTGCAGCGGGGTCGGGACAGCCCGTGACACCAGCCCCGGGGACCAGGGGTTGCAAGGGACAGATCCAGCACGCCCGGGGGGTCCTGCCAGTGAGGTCCCTCCAACCTCACTCTGACCGTGCGGAGCCTGCTGTGTTGGGGATAAAATCTGAGTGAAGTTTCTCTTTTGGGACAAATCCAGCCAGCTGTGTCTTTGCTGCGGTGCAGGCTGTGAGGGATGGGGAGGCAGCCGCAGGTCGGGAGGTGGGAGCTGCCGTCCTGCAGGATTTATGATTTCCCGGGCTGGCAAAATCACCGTTCCCCTCTGCTTCATCCCAGCCGTGCGAGGGGGAGCAGCCCTCCCGATGCTGGGGGGAGGCCGGGGGCCGTGCGCGACTGCGGGGCTTGGTGCACATGGAGTATTAACCATCTAAGCAGCAGTAAATCCGAATAAACACCGACTGTTCCCAAGATTTATTGCATGAGCCTGACCTAATACCACCAGGGCTGCAGCTGGGGCGGCCTGGCCGCGAGGAGGTTTACGTCAGTGCCTCGGGAGCGCAGCGGCATGGGGGCTTTTTTGGGAACAGCCGTGTCCCAAACATCCCCCCCTTTGCACTGGGAACACCTGGAGATGTCTCACAAAGTCTTATCGATAAATCTTTGTGAAGCTTGGTGGGCCGGGGCTGTGCTTACCGCGATCAAGGGGTGCCCCCGTGCCTGCTCCTGGCTGGGTGGTTATTTAGGGCTTCACGCTGGGCAGATGCAACCCTAGGGTGAAGGGTGCTGGAGAGGAGCAAAGGGTTGCCCAGCATCTCTTGCTGCTTGCCGTGATTTTGTATCGCCAGCACGCCCTGCACGCAGGAGCGGCTCGGGAGCAACCTCTGGAGGCTTGGAGCCAAGCAAGAGAAGGGGAACTCTCTGCCACCCCGCTTTAGGTCCCGTTTCACCTCCCCTGAGCAGCAGGGACGCTGCAGCTTCGTGAACATTGCGGTGCAACAGCGGTGTGGTGCCTGGTGGTGCGGGAGCCGCTGTTACATGCACTGAGCTGGCCAGGCAGCAGCTGGAGCTGGGCTGCTGGCGGGCTGCCCCGTGCCGCGGGCTGTGCCGTGGTCCCTCCTTGGTATAAACTCCACCGATCGCCGCCGATCCTCTGGAATCCACTTAGGGCAAAACCTGGCTGAGAACATCTCTGCTCTCCCGCAGGCTGGCCTGTGAGGGGCAGGCGTGGGGGAGATGTCTCTGGCATCGGACGAGTCGTCTCCGGGGAGTGAGTTTTGGCCCCGCGAGGTGTTTTGTTGCTGTGAAGTTGTTCCTGCTGCAGTCAGTGGCTCTGGGAGATGGATCCCCGTGGGGCTGCGGTGTGGATCCTGCTCCCTCAACCTGGGGGGAGCGAAGGTGTTTGCACAGCGCAGGGGGGTGCGGATCTGGGGAGGAGAAAGACCCAGAGGAAGGGCTCCCAGCTCCGAATCTGCATCACGCTGGGGAGCCACAAGCTCCAGGTTGGAGCACAGCGTCGGTCGGTGCCCCGGGAGGATGCTGGGGCCAGGCAGCGGTGCCTGGGGTGCCCTCCCTGGCCAGGTGCTGAGCAAGGGGGTGCTGGGCTCGGTTGCTGTCCGAGTGAAATCTGGGGGTGTTATTCTCATGGGAAGGTTTGCTTTTGGATTTGGGGTTGGACAATTCTCACCGGCATCCACCCGTTTGCCCTCGCTGCATCGCTCCAGGCTTTTCTCCTGGGCAAAGCAGATCCAGGACCCACGCTGGCGGTGCTGAGTCTCTCCACCCTGTGGGATGGATGGGTGGGTGGATGGATGGGTGGGTGGATGGGTGGGGGCTGGTGTGGCAATGCTGGCGCTGTGCGCGTCCGTTTCCATTTCCCGGTCCAAGCATGGAGAGCCAGGGAGTGGGTGGCTGGAGCTGCCTCGTCTGGTTCCAATTTAAGGGAGAAATGGGTTCGATGGAGCTCGGCCATGTGGTTCCCATTACAGGGAGGCTTTGCAGGTCATGCAGAGAGAATCTGGCCTTCGGGGAGCTCGCCCGGGTTAGCTGGCATGGGTGAGGGGTGGTCTGGGGAGCTCCTGCGCAGTGGTCTCCTCGTTTCTTGGTGAGCCTCAATATTTTTGGTGTAATAATCAAAAGGCAAATAAAAGCAACTCCAAATGTTTCTTCCTCCCATCCCTCAAACCTTGCAATTTTTCCTTGCCTTCCCATCTGTTTTGGTGGCCTGTCTCATAATTTATGAGCTCCTATGGGTGGTGTACCCCATCAACCTTCAAAAGACACTGACCCAGCCCCTGCATGGCCGCTGGGATCTCCTGGTCCTTGGCTTCCCTGCACTGGACACAGGGACGGAGAAGTCCTGGCCGGGCCATTTCGCAGTGGGTGAGCTCCATGGCTTTGTCCTACTGATCCAGGAGGGACATTGACCCAAATGTTTTGGAGTCAGTGCTGGGGAGTCACGGAAAACTTGCATGGTGAAAGCAAAGGTGGTTCTCTGGGTCTTTTACTTCTGTCCACCGCCTTCCCCCTGGGCTACAGCAGATCCTGCCTGGGCGTCTCTTTGTTATTATTGCATTTTATGTATTTTGCTGTCGCACCCTGGTGAGACATCACTCATTTAGCAAAATCACTTGCACTGATCGTTGGTGCATCGTTTTTTTCCCTACTTTTTACCATCTCCTCTCCAGGAGCTGGAGCCTGTTCCTCCAGAGATCAGAGCAAAGGATTATTTGAAATCATTTGGCGACGCCGAGCTCATCTCGCTTGTCACCCATTGGTGACACCTTGATTTCCAAGGAGGGAAAGCAAGCTCCTGCCTCGCAGGGATGTGTCCCCCTCACTCTTGGCTACCTCCTACCGCCGGCCCCTCTCTCCTGGTCCCTCCTCTCTCCAGGCTGTTTCCCCAGCACCATGGCCATTGCTGGGTTTTCCAGCATCTCTGCAGGGTTAATCAGCACCAACTCCCAGATTCAGCGCATGTCGCTTCCATCCTCAGCCTCGTGCTGCAGCGGGGTTTGGCCTCCGTGGTTCGCCAAGGGGCCACACGATTCCTAATTCCCTAATTCTGGTGGATAACAGTCTTTTTCAGCAAGCTGCTGGTGACTGTGTATTTGAAACTCCAGGATGGTGCATTAGCTTTGGGGCAAAGACGGAGTCTTCCCAGCGGTTTGGAAAGTGCACGGCACACTGGAACCCTGCAGGATATAACCTGCGGGGATGGGGAAGCACTGCCGTTGCTGGAGATGAAGGGATAGATCCAGCCCCAAAAAGCTC
The DNA here is from genome assembly GCA_013401315.1 of Balaeniceps rex. Taxonomy (NCBI): domain Eukaryota; kingdom Metazoa; phylum Chordata; class Aves; order Pelecaniformes; family Balaenicipitidae; genus Balaeniceps; species Balaeniceps rex. Next base: position 37,052 of record VYZW01028740.1, read on the forward strand.
ATCAGTGCTTTCAGGAGAGACAGACACTTAAAAGCCCAGCTCCCCTTGACCTTCCCGAGAGATTTATGTCCCCAGGAACGTGCTCCTGCTGTCCCCAGGGGTGCATGCCACAAGTGGCACATCTGCAGCACCCCGGTGACTGAATGGGCAGGGTTTGGGCAGCAGACATCTCCTTGGCTTGGGCACCACGGCAGCAATCACGTCCTCCCACCTCCCAGTCCCCAGGGTTTTCTCTCCCCTGCCAACTGATGGGCTCCAGGAGAAGAGATGTGGGGACAGAATGCGAGTTAAGTCCCAAATTTCTATGCCATGGGACCTTCTGACTTTTCAAAATTCCTTTTTGTTCCAAGCTGGAATGAAAACAAAGAAACTCGAAGCTGTTGTCAAGAGGTAAAATGCTCTGGTAGGTGAAGGGGACCCTTCTACCCCTTTATTTTAAATTTAAGCACTAACCTGGCTTGTTACATCTTGAAACATCTGATGCTATCTTGCCGATCAAAGCCTCCTTGTTTGGGTTGTAATGAAGTGTCAAACGGTTTCCTTGCAGCACTTTGATCTGCAAGACAAGACGTTTAAGAGCCCTACTAGCAAGGGCTCTTCAAGTTCTAGCTGCGCTGCAGAGCAGTGCAATATTCGAAGCCTGATGTTGTTTTCCTATCGAGACTTTCCAAGTTACGGCAGCTGATAGCGTGGGTTAGTGTCACAGCTGTGCCAGGAACCACACGAAAACCATCGAAAATGAAACAATAGTGAGCTGGAGAATCAAATCGCTAATTTTTCTCACAGTTTCCAAAAGCAGTTGGTGGTTTCTCCCCCTCCACCTTTTTTTTCCAGAGGGCTCATTTCCATGGGAAACGTTATCGGAGTCAATGCGAGCTCGCCACAAAATGTCAGCTTGGCTGAAAGATTTGCAACAGGGAATTGTTTTTTGGGGGGGG